>APFE031011803.1:0-19497 GCA_000404065.3 Pinus taeda | reverse complement strand
GATAGATATGGCATCCATGATTCCATTGTACATCAATGATTAATTATTCGAGCATCAACCATCTATATTCTAGCAACTAGAAACATACATCAAATTTTTAAGCATATTATAAAACATAAAACATTTAAGCATATTATAAAACATAAAGCATATTATCTAGCAAGTGAGCAACTGTCAACATTAGTCATGTCCAAAATTCAAATAATAATGTTTACAAAATAGGCCACTTGGCCACCACCAAGACAAAAAGGTTCAAATTCACAACAACCCTACAATTCTAATGATTAATCTATGACAAAAGTAGTAAATTGTGAATATATCTACTAATCTCTCCTCCTTCCACCATGAAGAGTACATGGCGGTGGGCCTCCACGTGGTGGCAATGAAGAAGATGGTGGTTGTGGAAGTTGTGGCACTAAAACTGATGAAGACGAAGCGCCTATTGTTGGTGTTGAACCATGGAACCTGGGAAACAAGGGACCAGATGGGGGTGGCATCTCAACTCGATCATCATCATCTTGGATAAGAGCATCCTCTAATTGCTCTAATCGCAACACGCCATCCTCCAAATTGGGCTCCTCTAGATTCCTGTCCCAAACCTTAAGGTCTTTATTAGTCTTTGCATCATCACAGTAATGGGACAAAAATCGCAAGTTGTAATAAACATAAACCAAGCTCTTTGCCCAGTCTTAAATCAACCTGTTCCTTTTAACACTGTGGATGAAAGAATAAGAACTCCAATACCTCTCTACAAAAGAAGTGTTTACCACCTGTGACAGCACCCGCAGTGCCAAAGTCTGTAGAAGTGGAGTAGCCCCTCCATACATGTTCCACCACTCAAGAGAAGAAAAACTCTCTCGATCTCTAATTACATGCATGCTCCCAAATGGACCAGTGCTGAGCGTATAGTTTCTCAACTGTTTTCGTACCATGGTAGCCTCCTCCCCATCAAGGACTAATTTATCCAATGCAATCATATATTTTTCTAGAACCTCTGGATCTAGGTGTGGTCTTTTCCTACTCCCCCCCCCAGGTGTTGGTGTTGAAAGCCATGATGGATGATAGTATTTAAGTGTCAAAACATATGCTAATGCATGCAATGGAACATTTAGCATATCCCATCATTTTTCCACCTCTGCACGAATAAAATTGTACAAGGTGATATCTCTAGGCTCAACAATGTCTTTAATCTACCCCAATATGCTATCCATTTGCTCATACACCTCCCCAATTATTGGCCGATCCGAATCTGCAAACTTAATCATGTAATAAATTGGTTTGGTGAATTGCAAAACATATTTAACCTGTGACCAAAAGAATATGTCAATAATAGTGTCCTTGGCTACATTAGAACCATCTCTATCAGTGTTAACTTCCTCCCATGATTCAGAGGTCACCATATTAGTTAAGCTTGTCTTATCTTCACTAGCCGCCTAAAGGTGAGGTAATAACTTGCAAATCTTGTTTTTGCAAATTTCAGCAACTACAACTTGGAGTAAGTGCCATAGAAGTAGTTTACCCTTGTATGCCCTGTAATAAGTTTAATGAGTTGCTTCCCTCTCTTGTAAAGCTCATTAATCCACCCACATTCTTTATGCTTCACAATATCATGCATCAAAAGGTTCAATGTGTGCACCAAGCACCCAGAGCAAAATATGTGTGGATGAGTACGCTCAATAACTTTCCCTGTTGCCTTACAATTCGTTGCATTATCTGTGATCACTTCAACCACATTATTAGGACCAACATCTATGATTGATTGCAATAGGATATCTGCAATGTTTTGGGAAGTTGCACTGATGGAGGAGAGTCATGACATGTAATAAATACTGCACCACTAGTAGAAACACCAAGAACATTTATCAAATGTTGGTTTCTAATATTTGTCCACCCATCTGATACAATAGATACCCTGCAATCCACCCACTCATTTGTAAATGTGTCAAAGCTCTTTGAGCCTCTGCTTTTTCTCTTTCTAATAACACTATTCTAGCTTTCTCATAGTTGGGGGCCTTGTATTTCATTGATGGCCTTTACCATTTCATGCCAATAGGGAGAGCGAAGCACATTGAATTGTACACTGCAAGCACAAGGAAATCGGACTATCTTTCCATCCACATCATCCCTCCCAACAACATTCAGGAAATCCCCTATTGTTCTTTTACCTCTAGAACTTGCAGAAGTACCACGAGGAGATGAGCTACCAAATCTAGAGGTTGCACTTGATTCAGACTGAGTTTTTTGTTTCTTGCTTTTTTGTAGTGCAACCTCCTCTATTTGGATGTATTTTCTTCTTTGTTCAGCTGAAATGTTTGGGCAAATTTGTATCCCCACAGAACCATTTTTCTCATCATTGTCCATCACCCCACAAAGATGCCTCCTCACACAAGTATATGAACCACTAAATGGTTTTCCTCCATGACAACCATGAGGGCACAAAAATTGGTAACTTCCACCACCTTTTCCCCCTTCAAGTTTGGTCACATAGTTCCACAAAGGTGTCAATGCAGCTTTCCCCTCTAGTGTTTTAGTGTTCCCTTCAGGTTCATCCCCCTCCTCTTCAAACCCTTCCTCCTTATCAAACATTGGGTCACTCATATGGGAAACACTTTCCTCTTGTTCTTCTTCCCTTCTATTCCTACTCCCCCTTGCCATCACCAAAAGTGGAATGATACATAGAAGCCAAAAGAACACCATCTTGGAATATGAATATAGGTGGTGGACAACCTGCAATTAGATAAGCAAGAAGAAAGAATGGGAAAGAATAGGAGAGGGAGAAGAAAAATACAAAAAACAATGACAAAAAAATGAGGGAGTTTGGGGTTTGCACTTACATCTTTAGCTCTTGTAGATGGAAGCCCTTCTTTACTCGTCCAAGCTCCTCCTCCTTCTCCTAGTTCTTCCTTCTCACTCCTCCAAGCTCTCCTCAAGTCTCTTCTCTCTTTCTCCTCTCTTCTCCAAGCTCTCTTCTCCTCTCTTATCCAAGCTCTCCAAAAATACAAGTGAGCAATTGAGAGGTGAAAGAGCCTTTCAATCCCTTCATTCCCTTCCCTAACCCAACTTAGACCCACCCCCAACCACTAGTTAACAACAAAAAAAAATTAAAAAATCGCTTTAGTGGGGCCGCACGATAGAACCGGCCAGCTGCCCAAGAAATCGGTCACGATCCGTACGGAAGCGAACCCAAAACATGGCATTTCGACTGGGTGATCCGCCCCCCCCCCCCCGAAACGCATCCCGGCAATACCGAAACGCGGATCGGGCCAGACGGTTCCCACAGGCCAAGAAGCAGCTTTTCCAACTCGATACGCGTTTCGAGGGGCAGATCACCCACGAATCCGTATGAGTTGTGTTTCGAGGTTTTCATCCGGGGGGGCGTTTCGTGCAACACTGCACAAATAATGTCAAAGCAAGGAAAATTTTAATTAATATTTTGCCCTAATTGATTTTTCAACAGTCAGAAAATGGGACACCAAATTTATCTGTGTGATCTGGAAGGAGTAGGACAGTATAGCATCCGCCAGGATGATTATTGTAACATGGTGCCCATCTGATGACTATAGTTTAGCATGCACCAGGATAATTATTGAAACATGGTGCCCATTTGATGACTGTGGTTTAGCATGTACCGGGATGATTATTGAAACATGGTGCCCATTTTATGACTACATACAGGGATTAGAGGAGAGGCACAGATGGGTTCCAACAATTATCAGTACTATGTAGTAGTCAGTAGAGATTGGGAGTAGTGAACTTTCAATATGGTTGTGTAATCTAGGGATCCAATTCGTTGCTAGATCACTCCACTTCTCGATGAGCAAGGATATGACAGCAAGTGATCTAGTTGGTTTGTCGTTGACATGTGGAGGATTGTGGAGGCCTTCACCATGTAGCGATACATATTTTCCCTATTGTTGCTCAGGATCGAGTCTAGTTATAGACCGATAGACTTTGACTTCACTGAGATGCCTTGGCAGGATGTGCTTCATGGTTGTGGGTTCAGACCTTACAAATATTTTGGCATGTAGTTCCAGGCAAGGAGGATTCAGTGTGAGCACGATGGGCAGTTATTTATGACCAGAGTGGTGCGGCGACAGCATGACAATATCTTTTTGAGATTAGTATGGAACCCTGGCACTAGAGGGATTGGCAGTTCAACTACTAATGGGGATGAGTTGGTTTTTACAAAGGAAGAACACTTAAATCTTCCATTCGACCTCAGTTTCATGGAGAGCATTTCACTTCTAAATGAATTATTGATATTTTGTAGCGCCTCACTATTATGGCAGTGTGATCAGCAAGAGGAGGTTGTGGTTAGTCCATGTGGAGGAGGAACCATCTCAGCAAGAGTTGGATTGTACCTTCAGGAGTTCACTCTTGAGGTACATGAGATTGGTTTTCTGATAGAGCAACTTCTCGAGGAGATGACCAGGATTTTGCATTTTCAAGATGCTCTACTTATTAGCAATATGTAGAAGGCCTCTGGTGTCTATGCCTTGTGGGTGAGTGAGTGGAGCAAGGAATGCTTCACGACGATTAGGATGATTTGGGACACCAGTATCATAAGATCCATTCATGTTGGGTAGTACAGTGGTCTGGAGTGGCGCAAGGGCACATTTGGGACCCTGGTATTAGTTTGGACCAGCGTGTGTAGCAACAACATCTGATGACATTGCTTGAGGACAAGCAATTTCGGGGATGAGAGATTATAATGTCCCCAATTTTTGGGTTGCCTTGTGGTGAGATTAGGAGGGATTTACAAAGCTTATGCCAACCAAGTCATAGGAGTAGGATTACATTATTGGTGGGCCTTGAGGGTTTTGAGGAGTTTTACAAAGGCCGATCGAGAGCAGTTTCACACAGTTTGATCTTGGTTCTTCTGCATTCCGATAATTTTCATAAAACGAAGTTATTAAGAGCATATTTTAATTAATTACGCTTAAGGTGTTGTTTCGGGTCGATTACTTGGAGAAACAACTTAGTGTAATAGCTCGTTGGAATCGGGACAAAAATATCTACAAGACTGAATTATGAAAAGGGGCCTTGGGAGGCCAGTGTGACCATGGTGGCAGTTTAAGCATTTTCTGGAGATAAAAGTGACTTTAATTAGTAATAAAAAGTCACTTATTAAATAAAAGGAGAAAAAGTGTTTTTATCTAAGGGGTAAATAAAAGGGGGCAAAAGTCACTTGGAAAATAGGAGAAAATGCACTAAGTGGTTTATTAATAAAATAATAGAAGGAGATTTCTAGAAGATAGGAGAAAATCTGGAAAACTCTTATAAAAGGGGAGAGAAGGTCATTTCTCATCCATTATGGTTTATGATTATTTCTTGTTGATTGATCGGGAGGTCGAGTGAGTTTTTCTAGAGGCTTTTAGGCGACATTCTCACACTAGTTTCAGTGAACATCTCTTTGCCACCTTAGCTAGTAATAAGTATTTTGCTAATTTCAGTGGAAATCCATTGCCACCCTAGTTGGCATTGCGGGAAAATCACACAGGTTTTCCATTTGTGCTTATATTGCAGGTTACTTGGGAGACATTTCTTCAGTGGGACAAATTGGTTATTATTGCCAGAGTTCGAGATTGAATCGTTGTTGAAGACAATTGCCAAAGTTGAAGGTTATTAGTTGAGGTCGAGTTGATTGGAGGGCCGAATTCATATTCTATAGAGGTTGAATTTATCTGTTGGGGCCGAGTTTATTTGTTGGTCCAAATTTATTAGCCAAACCTGTTTATTTGTTGGGGCCAAATTTATTTGCCAAGGGCGAGTTTGTTTGTTGGAGCCTAGTTTATTTGTTGGGGTCGAATTTATCTCATGGGGCTGAGTTTATTTGTTGGGTGGAGTTTATTTATCAGAGCCCAGTTTATTTGTTGGGGCCAAATTTATTTGTTGGGGCCAAGATTATTTACCAGAGATCTTTATTTACTGGGGATGAGATTATTTGTTGAAGATCTTTATTTGCTAGGGCCGAGATTATTTGCCAAAGATCTTTATTTGTTGGGGCCGAGATTATTTACCAGAGATTTTATTTGTTGGGGCCGAGATTATTTGTCAGAGTTAAGCTTATTTGTTGAGGCCAAATTCAACATTATAGGAGGGCCAAGTTGCTAACCATAGAACTGTCGCATTGATTGAGTTATTTGATGGAGTTGTATTAAAAGTTCTTAGAAAAATATTCCCCATGTAAACCTCTTGATCAAATCACTAAAAGTGTGATTGTGCCTTAAAATATTTCTATTGTAAGTGTGTATTTGTTTTGCATACAAAATGTTCGAAGAAAAGCTTGCACACAGTGTTTTTCAAAATTCCTAAAAGAGAAAATTCAATATTTTTGCAAGTTGTGCTAGCATATTTTAGATACGAGATATTACAATGTGATACATTATGACCCAAATATTCTACTTCTTGAACCCCAAAGGAACACTCAGAATGCTTTGCATAGAGTTGTTACTCTTCCAATAGTGTTAAGACCTTTTTGACATGTTGTACATGGTCTTCCCAAGGTTTGTTGTAGATTAGTACATCATCAAAAATACTAACATAAATTTTCTAAGGAAGATTTGAAAATAAAATTCAGCAAGCTTTGAAATGTTGAAGGTGCATTTGAAGTCCAAATGGCATAACCAAAAAGTCATAGTGACTTTCATGTGTTCTAAAGGATGTTTTGGGAAAGTCTTCATGCCTCATTCCAATTTGATGATATCCAAAACGAAGATCCAACTTAGTAAAGAAAATTGCTCCATGCAATTCATCAATGATATGAATAGGAAACTTATATTTGATTGTCATTTTGTTGAGCTATCTCACATATGACATGAACCATCTTTTTTTATAACCATCACCACTAGTGAAGAGAAGGGACTTTGGCTAAGTTGAATGATGCCCGCCTCTAACATTTCTTGAACCATACACTCAATCTCACTCTTTTGTGCATGTGGATATTTGTAGGGCCTAATGTTAGGTGGTACACTTCTAGGTTGCAAATAAATAGCATGATCATGATCTAGGACATGTGGAAGACCCTGAAGGATCTCTCCAAATACCTTAGAATAATTATTGATAACTTTTTGGAGATCCACTGAAGCAAAGGATATAGATATTTGAACATTTGGTGAACAAAATTGTGCAATTACACCTTGGTGTCCCTTTTTTAGCAATTTTGTCATGCTATTAGTGTTAGTTTTTGTAGCATCAGACAAGTGTTCTAGTCTCGACTTTGGTCAAAGAGGCTAAGAAACACAAGATCTCCAAAACTCAAAAAAAGTTCCAGGAGAAACACCTATAGACAACTCAATTAAGTTAATTGATCAATAATTAAATATTTGCTAAGTCTAACTCAAGAAAAGTGATTAATTCACAACAATTAATTGAGATATGTGAGAATGCTCCAGAAACTCACACGAATTGAGTTTGAGATGATCTTAGTTGTTGATGGGGATCTAATCACGGTCGTTGGTTCACCAACGAGATATTATAAGAGCAGGACGTTGGGATGGAGATAGACACATCGAGTGGGTGAATGATCTAGGCAGATTGAATTTCCAAAAGAACAGAGATTCAGTCGGGAAGAGAACTCGAACCAGGGGATCAGTAGCAAAAGCAGAGGAGCAGCAAAAAAGATTCTGGTAGAGGTTTCCAGTGCCAGAAGAGACAGCCAGAGGAGGTCGAGTTATTCCACAAGAAGCTGCGCAGACAACTTCAGTGATGCAGTTCGATTTGGCTAAGGAGGAGGCCGATTCAGTTGTCGGAGGCCGGGATAATTTTCAAGAGGATCGGAGAATCACTTCTATCAGCAACAACAGGCAGGATGTCATGATCGGAGACAGATTCAGGTAGTGCAAGTTACAGGATGCGCAGGGGTCTTAGATAGCCAGTTTGAATGGCCAGATTGTTGTCGGATTGCTTGTGTAGAAGGGAAAATTTCCCTTAATAGTTATGTCAATGATTCCTTTGGAGAGGATTGCCAATTTGGCATCCAGATTATACTCATAATTTTTCTTGTTGAAGAAGAATAATAAAACCCTCATCTGCTGCACCAGTTTTCCCACATTGGATTTTTCTGGGGACATTTGTCCAAAAACAACGATGTTATTTTATTGTGTACTCTATTTTCTTAGTTCCTATTTTATTTTTCGCAACGTTTATTGTGAAGAAATTGCAGTGTGATTTATTTGCTATTTTGTTGTAGCAAACTCAACTGCATAAATTTATCAGTTAGAAGAATAATTTTCAATTGTTGAATTTCAAGGAATTTTCACATGGTATCAGATTGAGTTTTACAGATCATAAGCTTGGTAGCGAAAAGAGTGAAATTTCGCAATTCAGGGGGAGTCTATGCGAACTTCTTTCATGTCTGCACCGAGGTCCAGCCAAGCAATGCGAATTGTTGGGCAAGGGTTCGATTTTTAGTTGCACATGACAAAAAAGGTCTGAATAGCCCAATAGCAGTTTCAGCAGGCAGTGGTCTTGTTGAGACGCAGTTTTGGTGAGCAGATCAAAGATTTTTGTTGAGCATATTTGGGCGCAATTATTTTGCAGTAGTTTTCGCAGTAGCAGATCAGCATTGGAAGGAAGAGAAAAGCACACAATGAGGAATTTCTAAGAGGATTTCTAGATCCAAATCCAGGTGGAAATCTGTAATTTCCAGTAGCAGAAGGCAATCACAGTAGGCAGAACTGCGCATTCTAGGAGGGAGAGTGAGTTGTAGAGCAGGCATCCGAGCAGGAAAGGGAGGAGATTCCGTTTATTTTCCTAGTTGTGAGTTTTGCATAAATGGCCTTAGCAGGACTTCAAGATCACGATAGGCTAGATGGAGCCTCAAATTATTGTATCTGAAAAGCCAAAATGTCTTTCCTGCTCAATGAGCATGGTCTGAAGTCGTATGTGGAGAGAGTTGTATCCATACCTACAGACCCGCGGCAAATAGAGAACTACAATAAGGAGATGGCCAAGGCAAAGTTGTTGATCCTTGATGGTGTTCGGAATCATATAATCTCACACTTAGCAGCCAAGAATACATCCAAAGAAATGTGGGATGTGTCGACCACTGGAGTGGCAGTTGATGATTATATGAAGACTCCATGCCTAAGGATGATCCAGAGGACACTAGTACCATCATATATTATCAGTCAACAAAGTTTTTTAACTCTACTTCTATTTTCTCATCATCTTTCTTGTACCCAGATTCCACACCCTACAGGGAATCGTAATAAGTGATGGTAGTAATGATGAGTTTTGAGTCTATAACAGGCCTAGGATGTTGGGACCCAATCAGCAAACGAGTACACCTTGGATGCTTTTTTATCCGATTAATTATCCCTTCTTTTTCAGAGGCAAATAATTTTCAGTGGTTTTTCACTCACTTTTTACCCCAAAGTCGGGGTGACGGTTTGAAGGTTGAGCCCCTAACACATCTTAGTGTCTAGAGTCAATGTATATTACCATACTAGATCACATAAAAAATTTCGTGGAATTTGGTTAGGTCTAGGTAGTCATTTTTTTATTTTTTTTATTTTATGCACTGCGGAAATTGCTAATAAAATTGTATTTGTAATGTAGTAAGTAATATCTAGAGAAGTTGTATGGGGTATAAGTAATAAAATTTGCACATCTCACCCTCAACTTTCTATTATGACACACTTTGAGGGGTTAAAAATGTGTTTTGAACCCTCAAAACCCACTTTTCCTAAGTTTAGTGGTAAATCTAGCAATTAATTAAGCCAAAAATTAAATAAATGGAGAAAAATAAATATCCACACATGCTAAATGTTGTGGAAATGAGGTGGAAAATTATAGAGGAGTTAAAGTGAAGTCCCAAAGTGATGTGGACTTTTAAAATCAAGAAAACAACATGTGCTCAAATAAAATCGAATTTCTAGCATTAAATGAGAAAGTTGCTTACCTGGAATTCGAATTTTTGAAGTTAATGCACATTTGGAAGGATTTGAGAGAATATTTGGTGGAGATTTTTGTGGGAAATTATCCCCACATGGGTTACCATCCATCTATACTTGTCATTCCATCATAAAATTCGAATTTGGCACATAAGGGAAGAATAAAATGATGTCTAGTTGCCAGAATTCGATTTTTACACTTGGCATTGGAGCTCCATTCAACAAATTCGAATTTCTCTTTGGGATTGTCACCTCATGCCACTTGTTTAATCTCTCTACCTTGGGATTGGCTCCAATGCCATTTGTCATTGCCATTCTACATTGGGATTTGCTCCCAACTCTCTATATAATGGAGCCATGGGCTCTCATACTGGATGATGTCTATGAGCTAGTGTTTGGGAAAGCTCTGCGCTTATGTACACTTGTTCTCAATTGCAATAAAAAACTTTGGAATTCATTCATGAGTTCTTTTTCTTTTGGAGTATGATGATTGGCTCACTATTGGTATAATTTTCTTTGTTCATGCTTTGATTTATTTTATTTCCATATGCTCTTGTAGATTTATTAATGTAAAGCTATCTTCCATTGACAATTGATTTAGGAGTATGCTCTAGGTGTGGAAATCTTTAGTTATTTTCCAATAAATTTCTAGAGTTTTCTTGTCATTGCTTATTTGTTAAATCTATATGGGACTTGTTGACCACTACGTGTCAACGACCCATAGCAGTACACCCCCTTTTTTCGAAGAAGGGACAACACCTGATCAACGTATTCGTGCCATTCGACTATCATCATCATCAGCCTGATCATGTTATTTTGTAAACCCAGTCTGCAAGTGTAAATTGTAAATAATCTTAGCAGATCTGTGTCATGTATGTAATTGCCTAGGTAAACCTAATATTCTAGTGATGATCTACATTCCGCAAGGTTTTTTGTCTCACCGACCCATCGTCGACAGAGTTTTCCTTCAGCCTAACCCCAAAGCCGGAATGGAATTTATCATTAGAATCTTAGGGGACTCCTAGTGTACTTTGTCGAGTCTATGTAAAATTCCTAACTATTTGGTTAAGCTATTTTATTACAAGTTGCTTGATCTGCTAGATTATATTTGTGTCGCGGAACTGGGTGGTCTATGAGGGTCTATGTCAAATGGGTTTTCCCCCCTTGAGATGTAAAAATGTAAAAATCATGATGTAAGGTGTCTTGAGGGTTAAAAAATGTTTTATTCCCTCGTAAGTCCTAAGTCCTAGGTGATTTTTCCAAAGGCTAAGTTTGAGGGTCTCTTTAAATAAAAAAATAAAATAAATAATAAATAATAAAATAATATAAAATATAAATAATATAAAATAAAATAATATAAAATATAATAATAATAAGTTAAAGTTTTGAGGAAAAAATGCAAAATTTTAAATTTTTTTAATATATTAAAATGCATTTAAAATTTCGACAGATAAGATTAAAAGAGATTTTGATCCTCATCAATGGTCGAGATCGCTTTGACATGGATCACTCGAACTCGCTGTTGGGAAATTTTTCTTTAAATAGGGTGTCAGGGGTCATTTGAGATCATTCGATCTAGGAGTCTTGTGCTAAAGAAAGCTCTCTTGTAGTCATTTTTCATGTGCAATAAAGAAAGACTTTGGGGTTGAAATCTTGCTGGTGTTACTCTTCTGGAAACGTTGTAAGATGTTTTATTTCTGTACATGATTTTAATTTCAGCCATTGATGATAGCTTTATCAAGAGTGATTTTAAACACAAGTATCTTGTTTAAGTCACTAGGGTTTGAATGGTAGTTAAATTTCTGAATATGATGGCAGGTATCTCCATTTGATCTGGATTTAGTATCGTTTTCTCCATCTTTGTTAATGGTTGAAGTAAGTTGTGCAGGAAAATCTTGATTTCGAGATCATTGGGCGTTTGGGGAAATTCTCGGCTGAACCAGCCAACTCCCGAAAAGGGCATTTTCTGAAGAGCCCAGCTAGTGTTGATCCCGGGCTTATCATTTGAATTTTTCTTGTGAATGCATGAAGGGTTTTCTGAAGCATTTCATATTAAATCTAAAATTCTGAAAATAATTTTGTAGCATACTGACAGATCTGGCTATTTAAAGCTTTCAAACTGTGAATACTGTAATTATTTAGTTAAGGTTTTTAGTTTTGTTTCTTGAATATATTATTTCTAGGTGTTTTGTTTTTGCCATTGCAGGTTGCAGGTCTGAGGAAAAAATTTTGTTTGAAGCCAGATCTAGGCCCTGGAGGGTAAGATCTGACCTCGAAGTCAGCTCTTGCAGGGGTTTCTGAAGAAATTCGAGGGTTTGTCCAAGCTATCCGTCTGCTGGGGTTTCATTTTCGCAGAAAATTTTTGAAATTTTTTTTAAGGTATACGTTGTCCAAACCTCTAGATTTGCCTCCTTCTCGCTGCCATACTTCCTTGCAGCAGCATTCTCCTTCAATTGTTGTCATATTCCCTTCAAAGCTGCACCCACACTTCTCCTGTTGCTGCGTTCATCTCCTCTCCCACGCAGTTTCCTCTCCACGAAATTGCATTCCCCTTAACTTGCGTGCTACCTCCATTTTGCAACCCTCAGATCTGCATTCATCCTTCCGCTATCACCTTTATGACCGTTGAAGCACCCTTCTGCTCCACGTTGTTCCAAAACCCTCATCCAGCCTTCACGCAGCCATCTCCACGCTGCCATCGCTGTCAGCTTTCAGCGATCCAAAACCTGCAAGAAAAATCGAAGTACGCTGCCCACAGCGTTTTTTTTTTTTTTTTCGTCTGTCATGCATCTTCATCACCCGTAGCTCCTCATCCTTTAACGCTGCCAAAATTTGCAATAAAAATAAAAGAAAAAACCGAAGCCCCATCTCCATTCTGTAGCCCCATACCTTCCTACGCATTGTTGCTCCCTCCATCGATTTACCAAAAAAAGTCCCACGTTGTCTCCTCTTCCTCTCAAACTCTCCCGTAGCCCTTCCTCATTGTATCTTCTTACAGCTACCTCAAGCTGCTTCAATCACTGGCTTCCCTACGCAGCTACCTACATCCTTCTGCCAGCATCAGTGTGCCTCCAGTTCCCATCTCTCACTGTGATCAACCTGACAGCCATCTCCACGCTGCCATTTCACGTTTTTGCTCCCATCGCAACCTCCAAGCCCTCGATATCTCCTTCAGGTAGCTTATTCATTGTCCCTTCCACCATGCTACCCATTCCTATCCATGCAGTCAACCTGCAGCAAGCTTAATCCTTCCATACCCCTCACGTTCCTCTACCCGCATATTCCATTTTTGTCTGTTTCACCCTTCTCTATCCTGCATGCAATCCATCCTTCTCAATGCGCTCTCACCTGCAACAGTAAACAACAACAAATTTTCAATTATTTTATGTGTGCGTATGAACAGAGTTAGTGTAGGTTTTTCCTTTTTTTTATTTTATTTCATTTGGTCTTCGACTTAGGTTAGGACTCCATCCATTTAAAAGATTAAAATTTCAATTTTATTCTCTTTTAATTTGGTTCTTTAAAAAATTAAAATTAAAAAAATAAATAAATAAAATTCAATTTTAGGTGTCATCTTTATTTTTGTTTTATTTGATTTAAATCAGTAAAATTTAAGTTAGATCTTTTATCTGATTTGATTTAGATTTAGGTTTTGTTTAGATTTAGAGTTATTGAAAGAATTTAAAGCATTAAAAAATTTCAAATAAAATCATTAAAAAAAAAATAATAATAATATTTAATTTTTCAAAATTAAAATTTATAAAAAATCCTAAACATTTAAAAAATCATAAAAAATTTGGTGATTAAAAACTAAACAAAAGGGATTTGCGCTTTAATGTTAAAAAATTTTAAATGTGGCCTATGGCCCATTAAATTTTTTATTTTTTAGCCCTTTAATTCATTTTTCAATCGCCTTAAAAGATTTTAGATTTTCCAGTTACCATTAAACATTATTGCCTAAGGAATAATTTAAATTTAAATTTAAAGTTCCTTTGGACTTTAAATGCATGATTTTCATATGGTCAAATTACGATAAATGTTTTAAGTTATATTGATTGTTGGAAAAAATTTGTTAATTCTAGATCTTGGTCATTAACGATAATTGTTTTAAATCTGGAATCTTTTGCATGTGACAGTGTTGGGCATTTATGTGGATTATCGTCACTTTTTCATCACATATTGAAAATCGATCTGGATAGCTTGTTTTATTGATGGTTGATTTAAATATCGAAGGCACTGGTCTGAAATTATTTCTATCTTGTGGTCGTGTCTTGTTTTGGTATTTACTCTATCTGATTTAATCATTTAAATCCATCAAGTTATCCATCATTAAAGTATTCAAGTGCTTGTTTGCCCCGATGTGTCTCCCAAGCCAGCTGGTTCCCAGTTGGTCTTCCTTATTCCATAGGGTCTACCCCCCTTAGCCTAGGGAGACGGCTTAAACGGAGAAATCGGGGATCAAGGTGACAGCCCCCAGTCTGAACGTTGTCGCGGTGCCTAGACACTCTGCGCGACAACATTTTTTGGCGTCGTTGCCGGGGAATATTTTATTCTTGGTGTTTCAACTACTTTTCATCTTTCTATCATTCATTTGAGCCGGCAACGACAACATTTTTTGGCGCCATTGCCGGGAATAGAGTTTTTTCTGCCCTTGGTTTCTTCGACATTCATCATTCATCTTTCATCTTTCTCATCTCTCATTCAAGCCGGCAAAGTCAACATTTTTGGCACATCTCATCTTTTCTGCCATTCATTAGCCTGTCAAACGGCCAACATTTCCTGGCGTCATTTGATCATTTCATCGCCCTATCTTTCGTCATCTAGTTAATTGTTTCATCTGTACCTTTGGCACTTCGACTTCTCAGATCATTTTTTGTTTGGGTGGCGACTCCATTTCTTTTCATTCATTTATTCTCAAACAAGAAGCCCTCCCTCATATCTGATTGTTTGTTGCTTTTTGGATCCTAGGGTTGGATTCATGTTCAAGTGGTGACTCCACTTCTTTCATCTCTTGATTTTCTTGAGCAGAGATCTCTCTCTATCATCCATTTGGTCCCTCATTATTCATCATGGATTATTCGTTTACCCCATGTCATTTTACTGATGTTCTCCATGATATTCTGGGAGTGGCCATTTCTAAATTACCTTTGTTCTCGGGTGGTGATTCAGCCGCTGTTAGAAAGCATCTAGGCAAGTTTTCTCATATAATGTTCATATATTGTAGACCTCCTCAGTATGATCATGAAGATGTCAAAATGCGTCTATTTGTCTTTTCTTTAGAGGGTGACGCTTTGAATTGGTTTAATACTTGTCCTGAAGAATCTTTCACCTCTTTACAAGACATTGTTAATGCTTTTAAAGATAGATATGGTTATCAAGATAGCTTGTCTTGTGCCCCTAAAATTGTGCAACAGAATGAAAGTAATCTTATGAAGGGTCCAGCTGTCGATGAAAGATTTCAAGACAATTCTTCATATCAGAATGTGCCATCCACCTGTACCGTTGCAGATCAAATCCATGATAGTGGAATAGCAGGGACAAATTGTAAAATCAATGTTGACAATGAAAGGGAAAATCAGAAGCAAATTATAGAAAAACTAATGCGGCTGGTAAAAAATATGGAGATCAATCAAGAAAAATTTGTAACTGATTATGCCAATGATATGAGAACTTTATACACCCACCTAGAAAGGCAAGATAACGAAATGGAAAGCATGAAAACTAATCATGATAGGGAAATTAATTCTATGCAAAACAAGTTATTAACTATGGATGAATAAATGACTATCATGACATTCGATTATAATAATCAGTTGGCTACCATGCAAGCAAATCATAAGAAAGAGATAAACTCTATGCAGCATTGCTTGATGACCATATAGGAAAAGAACGATAAAGTAATAAAAGATATGGAAGAAGACCATGTCAGGGAAATCAATGCTATGAAGGTTGAACACTCTAGCCAGATGGATGCCATACAGGTACAGAAATTTCAACAGCGGTCAGAGGATGAAAAAAACCAGGAAACGTCAATAGATCAGAAGCCTCCTTATCTGCTGCAACAAGCTCCATCTTATTATGAGGAGGTCATTGGTTCGATTGAAAGGTGGTTAATTGAAGGTTATCGAAATAAAATTAAAAACGATAAAGATCAGATGCAAGATGAAAAAAGACATATCACGCATATCTTACATACTTCATCTAAGAGCTTTAAAGCAGAAAGTTCCACGTCATCAGTGATACAGCCTGCCACAAAGAAAAAACGCAAAAGAAAAAGAACAAGAAGGCGATTTGATACATTAGATGGCCACAAGCAGCTGGATTTTCGTATAGGAAAAAGTCCTACCATATGCAGAATTGGACATGGCACATCCGAGAAGCAGCCGACAGATTTCCCTGAAAGCAGGCAAATGCTCAGTTTACACTATACTGAACGCATCTGATGCCATGGGTCATCCTCTGTATTTCTAACCCTACTCCCTGTCTTTTCATCATTTCATTTATGTCTTAGGATTTCATTTCTGTCTTAGGATTAGATTTACTTTTCATGTTACTAGATAGTTAATAAATGAAGAGCTTATATCTTTCATGTACTGAATGTTATATGATGATTTTTGGATGGACGCTACTTATGTTTTGTTGTGTTGCGTGGATGCAGATTCTAGATTCTCAAATTCCTACAGTGCAGCAACGTGTCCCCGAGTAAAGCCAGATGTTGACCACTACGTGTCAACGACCCATAGTAGTACACCCCCTTTTTTTGAAGAAGTGATAGCACCTGATCAACGTGTCCGTGCCATTCGACCATCATCATCATCAGCCTGATCATGTTATTTTGTAAACCCAGTCTGTAGGTGTAAATTGTACATAATCTTAGCAAATCTATGTCATGTATGTAATTGCCTAGGTAAACCTAATCTTCTAGTGATGATCTACGTTCCGGAAGGTTTTTTGTCTCACCAACCCATGGTCGGCAGTGTTTTCCTTCAGCCTAACCCCAAAGCCGGAATGGATTTTATCATTAGAATCTTAGGGGACTCCTAGTGTACTTTGTCAAATCTATGTAAAAGTCCTAACTATTTGGTTAGGCTATTTTATTACAAGTTGCTTGATCTGCTAGATTATATTTGTGTCGCAGAACTGGGTGGTCTATGAAGGTCTATGTCAAATGGATTTTCCCCCCTTGAGATGTAAAAATGTAAAAATCATCATGTAAAGTGTCTTGAAGGTTAGAAAATGTTTTATTCCCTCATAATTCCTAGGTCCTAGGTGAATTTTCCAAAGGCTAAGTTTGAGGGTCCCTTTAAATAAAATAATAAAAAATAAAAAATAAATTAAATAATAAAATAATAATAAGTCAAAGTTTTGAGAAAATAAATGCAAAATTTTAATTTTTTAATATATTAAAATGCATTTAAAATTTCGACGGATGAGATTAAAAGAAATTTTGATTCTCATTGATGGTCAAGATCGCTTTGACATGGATTACTCGAACTAGCCGTTGGGAAATTTTTCTTTAAATAGGGTGTCAGGGGTCATTTGAGATCATTCGATCTGGGAGTCTTGTGCTAAAGAGAGCTCTCTTGTAGTCATTTTTCATGTGCAATAAAGAAAGACTTTGGGGTTGAAATCTTGTTGGTATTAGTCTTCCGGAAATGTTGTAAGATGTTTTATTTCTGTGCATGATTTTAATTTCAGCCATTGATGATAGCTTTATGAAGAGTGATTTTAAACACAGGTATCTTGTTTAAGTCACTAGGGTTTGAATGGTAGTTAAATTCCTGAATATGATGGCAGGTATCTCCATTTGATCTGGATTTTAGTATCGTTTTCTCCCTCTTTGTTAATGGTTGAAGTAAGTTGTGCAGAAAAATCTTGATTTCGAGATCATCGGGCGTTTGGGGAAGTTCTCAACTGAACCAGCCAACTCCCGAAAAGAGCATTTTCTGAAGAGCCCAGATAGTGTTGATCCCGGGCTTATCATTTGAATTTTTCTTGTGAATGCATGAAGGATTTTCTGAAGCATCTCATATTAAATCTAAAATTCTGAAAATATCTCTGTGGCATACTGACAAATTTGGCTATCTAGAACTTTCAAATTGTGAATACTGTAATTATTTAGTTAGGGTTTTTAGTTTTGTTTCTTGCATATATTATTTCTAAGTGTTCTGTTTTTGCCATTGCAGGTTGTAGGTCTGAAGAAAAATTTTTTGTTTGAAGTCAGATCTAGGCCCTGGAGGGTAAGATCTGGCCTGAGAGTCAGCTCTTGCAGGGGTTTCTAAAGAAATTCGAGGGTTTGTCCAAGCTATCTGTCTGCTGAGGTTTCATTTTTGCAGAAAAATATTGAAATTTTTTTTAAGGTGTACACTGTCCAAACCTCCAGATCTCCCTCCTTCTCGTTGCCATACTTCCTTGCAGTAGCATTCTCCTTCAATTGCTGTCATATTCCCTTCAAAACTGCACCCACACTTCTCCTGTTGCTGCGTTCATCTCCTCTCCCACGCAGTTTCCTCTCCACGAAATTGCATTCCCCTTAAACTGCGTGCTACCTCCATTTTTCAACCCTCAAATCTGCATTCCTCCTTCCGCTGTCACCCTTATGACCGTCGAAGCACCCTTCTGCTCCACGTTGTTCCAAAACCCTCATCCAGCCTTCACGCTGCCATCGCTGTCAGCTTTCAGCTATCCAAAACCTGCAAGAAAAATCGAAGTGCGCTGCCCACAACATTTTTTTATTTTTCTTCCGTCGTGCATCTTCATCACCCGCAGCTCCTCATCCTTTAACACTGCCAGAATCTGCAATAAAAATAAAAGAAAAAACCGAAGCCCCATCTCCATTCCGTAGCCCCATACCTTCCTACGCATTGTTGCTCCCTCCATCGATTTACCAAAAAAAATTCCACGTTGTCTCCTCTTCCTCTCAGACTCTCTCGTAGCCCTTCCTCATTGTATCTTCTTACAGCTACCTCGAGCTGCTCCAATCACTGGCTTCCCTACGCAGCTACCTACATCCTTTTGCGAGCATCAGTGTGCCTCCAGTTCCCATCTCTTCGCGTGATCAACCTGACAACCATCTCCACGGTGCCATTTCACGTTTTTACTCCCATCGTAACCTCCAAGCCCTCGATATCTCCTTCACGTAGCTTATTCGTTGTCCCTTCCAGCGTGCTACCCATTCCTATCCATGCAGTCAACCTGCAGCAAGCCTAATCCTTCCATACCCCTCACGTCCCTTGTAGAATTTTGTAGAATTTTTCTACAAATCAGCTAGCTCTGATACCATGTAAAACTTTTTCTACAAATCAGCTAGCTCTGATACCATGTAGAAATTCCCACTGTAGATCACCTAGTAATGCAATGTACTAAAGCAAAACACTTGATCTACTTCTACAACCAATTTTGCGGAAGCTTAATGGAACATGAGCAACATCAATAAGAACACATATAACTAATATGGAGAAATCAAACACACATAATACAGAAGAATTTACCCGGGGAAAGCACCTGCCTAAAACCCCATCTTTGTATTATCATACAAGTGGAAATATAGTCTGGATTACACAAAGCCTTAGCTCGGAAGCTATCCAGCTCTCAGTACAAT
>APFE031011796.1:2947-26456 GCA_000404065.3 Pinus taeda | reverse complement strand
TCCTTCTGCTCGCAGTAGGTTTCCCACCAGTCCTTGACGTGGGGGGCTGCTTTGAGAAGACCGAAAACAATCTTTTCCCGACTTGAAAATTCATGAAAAAAGAAATACCCATCTAGCAGATTTAACCATTTATCTACGGCATCTGCGTCTATTTTACCCTCGAAGATGGGGATTTCAAAATTAACTTGTACCTTAAAGGGCGTGGCATTTCCATAGTCGCTGCTGGAAGCCGATGCGTAACCTCTAGGTAGCCGCTGAAGGATCTGCGCAAAACTGTCCATCATCGCGTTCCGTTGTCGCTCGAGGGCTTCTTCGAGCAAGATTTTGATAGGATCTCCTGCCCCCTCGTCTTTCTTCTCATCCGCCATGGGAGGCCATTGGGATTTTCGAGGCTGGTCTTGCAAAGGTTCGACCAGTTCAAGCCCTAACTCCTTATATCCTGACCTCGTCGGGGACATGCAAAGAAAAACCGAGAAAAAGCAGATCGCTCTGATAGCACTGATCTGAATTTATACAGGAACGCAATAGATTACAGAGATAACCATAAATACAGAGGTGCGATAACCATAAATAAAGAGATGCAGCGGAAATAACACTTCATTTCATTAATGGAAAATACCGAAATATGCATACAACCAGAATTGGAAATAAACCAGCTAGGACGATGTTAGCTTATCTCTGAGAAGGGATGTGCGGCTACATGTCTCTGAACTGTTCCCAACTTGTGTTACAATGAGGCTCGAAGGCCTATTTATTATTGAGAAACAATGAAAAACCCTTCACATTCCAAAACCGACCCTTAGAAGATGAAACGCCAAATTGTGGGCCCCGTTTTGGGTAAATTGGTACATCAATTTCCTGGGGTCGTAACTTTAGCATATGATCTCCGTTTGACGCGTACAATAGCTCATTAGAAAGATCTATTCGAGCACTATCATCGTTGGAACGGCAACACCGGTCCATGTTCCATGGACCCGTGTTGCCCCTGGGATCCCAAAAAACGTCGTTTAGGGCCTCAAAACGGCTCCGGAAGTTCAGGACCCGAAAAACTGCTAAAAATAGTAAGTTGTGCTACAATTAAGGAACTGAAAATGCTGAAAGAGACAATTGTGGGGGTCCAAATGGGATAGGTGGGTGGCCACCAACATCCACCTGGATCATTCCTCCCCCCTTAGGAAGCAATGGTCCCCATTGCGTTGTGTTCCTCCATCTGCTGAACTTGTCCTGCAATCTCTGATGTGTCCAGTAATGGTGGGAAGCATGGTCGATAATGGTCCACATTGAACAGTTTGTGTAGGCGAAGGAATGGAGGAATGATGTGCTTCAAAGCATTGTGGCACGTAGCCTTGGTACTGGTGTAAGGACTATGTCGGAGTGGTCTGAGTTTCTGATGGGTTCTGGTGAGGCGTTCTCTCTGCAGATGCAACCAGACTTTGTTGCCCACTTGAAACTTATGTGGTACCCCTGTGGGTGAGGAGAAGTTGTTCCTGTGTTCTGTCATGACTGTATCCCTTTGCTGCTGCTGCTGCGTGGAGGAACCCTTTGCGGTGGTCATGGATGTAGCAACGATCTTCCCCTTACTTTGGGAGTGAACCATGCAGATGAATTTTCTGGTCTGTGATATGAGCTTGTTGCCTTTCTTAGCAGTGATCAAAGATGTGGCGGTAGGTGGGGCTATCTCTGGTATCTTGTATAATGAGTTACTCAAAGAAATAATGACAGCGCGAGGCCTTGACTCATACACAGCATGTCGCCTCCACAAGTATGGTTGGCCTAATAATACATCACAAACATCCAAAGGTGTAACATCACACAATACCTCATCGGAGAATGGTTTGATGCTGTAGGGAAGGTAGCACTGCTGGTGAAATTTGAGATCTCGTCCTTCATGAAGCCACCTGATATTGTATGGTTGTGGGTGTGGTGTAGTCGGTAGGCCCAACCGCTTCACGACCTCTGCTAAAATCAGGTTCTTTTGGCTCTCACTGTCAACAATGAATTGAAGCGGTGAACCCTTCACCCACATCTGTGAGTGGAAAAGACGCTCCCCCTCCTCTAGCTCTTCGGGATCATTCTTCTGGATCTTGGCAGTTGCAACAGTGGCGCTGGGATCTGCATCAATGATCTGCTTCCTTTTACCATTCGCCTTGTCGGGTTCTGGCTCAGGGTCGGAACATGTATCTGATTCGGAGGCCTTCAACTCGGCCACCAATGACTTCTTGGTCCAGCACTCACTTGTGTTATGAGTGGGACTCTTGTGGAACTCACACCACTTTCCTGTGTCCTTCTTCGGCTTTGTGGTGTTGTTCTTTTCTTGTGGCTTCGACGGGTTGTCTTGGGTCACCCCGCCTTGGTTTGTCCTTTGGGCTTCGGATTTGCAGATCCAAAGTCTCTCTTCTTCTGTTTGAACTTTTGCTCGATTTTGACAGCGTATCGGTATTTGTCGCCGAGTGAGGAGATGTCCAAGAACTCCATCTCTTCCTGGATGTATCTGTGTAGGCAGTCGCGGTATTTGAGCACCAGATGCCGCTCAGAATCTTTGATACCAAACTGTGTGCGAAGGGTATGAAAAATGTTTGTGAACTCTGGAACATCTTGGTCTCGTCCCTGCCGCAGTGTGGTCCATTTGATGTATTTGTCCTCATAGCTTTTGACAGGGTAGTACTGCTCCTTGATGGCATCCCGGAAGTCATCCCAAGTGGGTGCGGCTGAAAATAACGAGCCTGTACTTTCATCCTTCTGCTCGCAGTAGGTTTCCCACCAGTCCTTGACGTGGGGGGCTGCTTTGAGAAGAGTGAAAACAATCTTTTCCCGACTTGAAAATTCATGAACAGAGAAAAACCCATCTAGCAGATTTAACCATTTATCTACGGCATCTGCGTCTATTTTACCCTCGAAGATGGGGATTTCAAAATTAACTTGTACCTTAAAGGGCGTGGCGTTTCCAGAGTCAGTCGCTGCTGGAAGCCGATGCGTCACCTCTAGGTAGCCGCTGAAGGATCTGCGCGAAGCTATCCATCATCGCGTTCCTTTGCCGCTCAAGTGCTTCTTCGAGCAAGATTTTGATAGGATCTCCTGCCCCCTCATCTTTCTTCTCATTCGCCATTGGAGGCCGTCGGGATTTTCGAGGCTGGTCTTGCAAAGGTTCGACCAGTTCAAGCCCTAACTCCTTATATCCTGACCTCGTCGGGGACATGCAAAGAAAAACCGAGAAAAAAAGCAGACCGCTCTGATACCACTGATCCGGATTTAAACAGGAACGCAATAGATTACAGAGATAACCATAAATACAGAGATGCGATAACCATACATAAAGAGATGCAGCGGAAATAACACTTTATTTCATTAATGGAAAATACCGAAATATGCTTACAACCAGAATTGGAAATAAACCAGCTAGGACGATGGTAGCTTATCTCTGAGAAGAGATGTGCGGCTACATGTCTCTGAACTGTTCCGAACTTGTGTTACAATGAGGCTCGAAGGCCTATTTATTATTGAGAAACAATGGAAAACCCTTCACATTCCAAAACCGACCCTTAGAAGATGAAACGCCAAATTGTGGGCCCCGTTTTGGGTAAATTGGTACATCAATTTCCCGGGGTCGTAACTTTGGCATACGATCTCCGTTTGGCGCGTACAATAGCTCATTAGAAAGATCTATTCGAGCTCTATCATTTTTGGAATGGGCAACATCGGTACATTCCATGGTCCCATGTTGCCCCCGGATTCCCCAAAAAACGTCGTTTAGGGCCTCAAAACGGCTCCGGAAGTTCAGGACCCAAAAAACTGCTAAAAATAGTAAGTTGTGCTACAATTAAGGAAACTGAAAATGCTGAAAGAGACAATTGTGGGGGTCCAAGTGGGATAGGTGGGTGGCCACCAACATCCCGCTGGATCACATAAATACAAATCTTTTTGATATCTTTTCAAATTTTATTTCCATTTTGGAATACCTTCAAATATTAGTAACATGCAATATTTGTAGTAGGCAAAGGTATATGTTTAAACCTTTACAATAAGGCAATGCATATGAACATTCTTTATAAACCAAAAATTAAACAATAGTAGTCTCACACAATACTTAGAATTATTTACCCTATAAACCTTTCATTAGAAAAACGAAGAAATGTTTTGAGTTTCATCTCTAAATCTCAATGTATTTTCTTCACCATTTAAAATACAATATATAAGAATTAGCAACATCTAAAACCCAAACCTATTAATGTGGATTAGATTTCTTGATAGAATTACATTAGAATGGGCCATAAAACTATTGGTCAAAAAACACCAAAAAACAAGCCAAAAATGAACTAAAGGAAACCCCAAAATAATTTGTCAAGGGATATGCCCTTACACCCCATGTAAAGAGGGGGGGGTGGGGGGGACGGACATGTATCCCCTTTGACCCAACCATAATCCATATGTAAGATATAGTACATAGGCTTAATCATGAAAATAATATAACACGAACGCAACAAAAGTATTTGGTAGTGATTACAAAAATTAGGTAGATAAGTACACTCACACTAAGACTTTAAAATATGTAGCACTCCAAGAATATTGTAGCAACATAAAATTGCATGTAATCCACTTTTTCATGTTTCAAAAAGAAGTACAGTGTCACATTAATGATGAGAAAAGAAAATTATTACAACCTAAAGGTTCGAATTGCATTTTAATTGGTTATTTAGAGGATGTAAAACATTATTGACTTATTGTACCTAATGTAGTAACAAAACTCATTGTAGAGGATATTTTATGTATGATGAAGGTCTCTCAACTTGTGTTCTTGATTCGATGTCCATGTCATACTTGGCTTGTAATCCATCTTTGACATATGTTCGATCTCCTTTTAGTCCTCCTATAATCAAGGGATGAAATCATTGATTTTCCTACTCAATCATGTTCTCCAAATGAGTCCACTAACCTTGAACCTACATTGGCTCTGCAAATGCTCATCAAATTCCACAATGACTATACAACTAGGGAAGTAGCCATCTCTCTAATTAATGATCCTTTTGATCAATTCTAAACACATTATGAGTTCCACCAAATCTCCTCTTTTACTACAAGTTCAAGAGACTCCAAATATATAAACATTTAAAGAAGCTTCTATCCATTCAAGAAAGGGATGCTATAATAAATCAGAATTACTTTCCTTAGTAATGAATGATTTTTGAGATCTATTACCTTATTGAAAATGAAGAACTTGTCAAATGCATATGGGTTTACAAGGCTAAATATGTTGAAAATGGTATTATTGATAGATAGAATCTTGATTATTTTCAATTTATTTTCACAAGTAGAACACATCTAATACAACAGAATATGTACCTTTGGTTACCAAAATAAATCCCATCCACCTTGTCCTTGCCCTGGTTTCCTTATCTATATAATAAGTTCATAAAACAGATGTCAGATATGCCTTATTGCATGGGGATTTTCGAGAAGAAAATATATGGAATAAACGTGGGATTTTTTTAGAGTGATATCTCTCGATGGCCTCAAGAAAGGTTCTCAAGCTTTGTATACAAAAGTAGATTATTTCCTTCTTATCTCTAGCTTTCCTAGATGCCATTTTGAACCTAACATTTATACTAAGCAAATAGTTGACCATCTTGCACATTTTGTTAATGATCTTATACTCATATTCTATTAGTGACACCAAACTTCTAAACCATGTGAAATCCAAAATTAGAAGAATTTTGACATTATAGAATTAGGTCACTTGCATTATTTATTAGCCTCCAACTTTTGAAAACTCAAGAAGGTATTTCTCTTTCCCAACCTGACTATGCGCATTATTCATTAGTCATCTCTTTCACATGGAAAATTACAATTTTTCCTCACCTCCCTTCTAGTATGGATCTACACCTTTTACCACCTACACCTCATCCAATTCTCTTTCCCAACCTAGGTGTGCATGTGGCTTTAACTATTTCTATCACATGGATGATTGTAAATGAACTCCATCTTATTTCAAGTGTGGATTTAAAAAAAAAATCCACTTGATTCTCACCCAATGGATGTCAATTTAAAACTATAATTTGTTGGTATTATTTTGTGTCTAGCTCTTACATTCCTTGACATCTTCACTGTTGTTGGTCTCATTTCTTAGTACATGTAAGATCCCCTCAAAAAATATTGGAAAGATACTTTCCTATATCTAGGTTATAGTTCAAATAGGTATATAGTATAGCGTACGAAGATCTCATATGTTGGGTTGTTATATAGATTTTGATCAGGATAATGACCATCATGATAAAAAGTCTACTTTAGGATATATTTTAAACCTTGGATTCTAAAGTTATCACTTAGGTTTACAATACATAAAACTCCCTCTCTTTCCTTATTGAAAGCATAATATAAAGGAATGATTTGTGAAATTACAATTTTTCTTTCACTTAGACAAATCCTCATAGAGTTTGAATTATGGAAGCAACATGCACCCACTCTCTAGTGTGAGAGTTAGAGAGTTATTTAGTAGAACAATGCGCTAGTTCAACATTAACACATTAAATTAGACATGCAACTTCATTCAAAGGCTCCTTCATAAATGCACCCTTGAAGTACTTTATTATACAAATTATTAATTACTTACTGACATTTTCATGATGCCACCATAGAGGCCAAGTTCTTAAAGAATAATGTTAGGAATTGAGGAAATTTTAATTAAGGTTTAGTATGGTCTAATGTCTTCTTCCTTATTCTTTTGTTACATTGTAAATCCTTAACTTAAATGCCAAGTTGTTCATACGAGATGATGTTAATATATTTGGATATGAGGAATTTGTTAGGTTGAACTTGGTCTAATTTGTCTCTACAATAAAGTGTGGTTTTAATAAGCTTTTGTATTTCATTAATCCAATGGTCATAATCATGTCCTATAAGTAATGCGACAATTTAAATATCTCTTATAATTAATGACACTTGATATATGGCTTAGTAATTGATTGTTCCATAATATGTATTTAATGAACATAATTAATTGAGAGATGTTATTTTAAATTACTTTTACACATTAATAAAAAAAATTCCCTCGTTTTACACATTACACATCAATCAATTACTGAAATGTCTTTCACTATTTCTATCCTTGAGATTTTTAACTATGTAAATAATCACGTCCTAATTATCAATTTGCATATACAAAGCCTTTTTCTTAAATATCTACCTTATATCATCACATACTTTATATTTTGAATAAGGATAAGCATCCATTTTGATATGTTAGGTTATTGAGTTAATATATATGCCTTATGTCATGATATACTTTATATTTTAAACACGGATAACCATTCGAGGAGGAGGTGCACTTAGTTTTCCCAAATAAATTATAAAAAACGTCTTCACTATGTAGGAAAATTATAAAAAACGTCTTCACTATGTAGGAAAATTTAAGAGATAAATTTAGTTGATTTTCTATATTTAAAAAAAAGAGATTTGATAATTTCCATTATTATTATTATTGTTAGCCTAAATTTTATAGGAGCTAATTATTTTACAAATCACTAAAATTTAAAATTTATAGAAACTATAAAATCATTAGTAAATTGAGTATTTTTAATAAAATATAGCCAAATGTCTAATGGTTTGCATATTAGAGACTAATTACTTTCCACAAGTTTCTATACTTTGAAATAGATTTCCATCTAAAAAAATAATTATTTACCTAAATTGGTGATGGTCAAATTCTCTCTCTCATAAAACTTTTGTTTTTTAAGTAATGTAGTCTAATCCAAGTTATCTAAATCTTTTTAATATCATTGAAGATCCACAACTAATCCAAATACATTTGAAATGATACCAAATTCATAAATTTAAAAAAAAGGGTAAATTCAATCCACTATTTAATACCAATTATGGTATAACATAACAAATTAGCATGAGTCATTTAAGTGATTCAAATTGTTTAGATACTCTTTAGCACTAAATTTTAAATCTTACATATTTACCATCTCACCATTTAAACATTTCAAATATAAATCTTATTTAATAATTAAAATATATGCATTAAATATATATTTAATATATAAAATAAATATAAAATATATGTTAGAAATCAATGACATATATCTATCGTATTACTATCTTTTAGTTAGTATTTGAAAACCAATTAATATATACTTGTCATCTTAAAATCACTTCATTTCCTGAAATCCTCTTGTTTTCCCTTCACAGAAATGGTATTTTTACATGGGATAAACTTGTGTCTGAATGGTGCGGACTTGATCCTTTATGGAAGGATGCTACTGATCTTTGCCTTCCAGTCGATCTGAGCTCTTCATGGAAAGCTGTCAAAGATGCTCTAAAGGGTAGCAAGATTCAACGTTGATGCTCTAAAGGGTAGCAAGATTCAACGTGATGGAACGACTGATCACCTAACTTGGTCCATGTCAAATGCTCAGGTGACAACCAGAGTAAAAGATATTTACTTTGACTTTATTTCTTCAAGGGTTCCGCATAAAAGCTCTATTTTCCCAATGGCTCTCTGGAAATTGGGGTGCCCCCCTAAGATTATTTTTTTCGCATGGTTGGTGTTTAACAACAAGAACTTGACATGGGACAACTTGAGGAAAAGAAGTTGGCATGGCCCAAGCAGGTGTTCGATGTTTGAATCAGACGAAGAGTCAAATCTCCACACGTTCTTCCAATGCAAATCCTCTCAACAAATCTGGTATGATTTGGCCATTATTTTTGGTTTTCCTCATCTTGTTTTTGTTTCTATCCATGCAGCTTTCGAATGGTGGTGCAGTCAAAGGAAGCCAAGGCGTTTTCTCATTGTTATTATGTTTTGGTGCGCATGGAAGTGGAGGAATCACAAAATTTTCCGAGATTCCAAAGATCCCTATAGTTCCATTTTGCACTGCATCATTGCTATCTTTGACTCAACTCCAAAATAGTTGGCCATTTATATCGGCTACATGTCTATGGCTATTGTTTTTGGAATCATTGGTGAATGTTGTATCCTGGTTGTTCTTGGAATATGTTTATCTCGGTTATATTTTTTGGGCATCTTTTCCATATTCCTGAACCCGCTGTAAATGTGTTTGCATATGTTTTATGCTCTTGTTTCTCCATGATGTAGGTATTTGTCCTTCTGTATAAGGGGCTTGCTTGGACATTTGTCTTTTGCTGTTTCTCATATATCTTGCCACTTTTTTGTATCCTAGGTCGGTTTTTATATTGTCTCAATATAATTCATGATGTTTTTTTCTTTGAAAAAACGTTGGCTAGAATCCAATTTGATGGAGGAGCACAAGGTCTCGGATGATTGTTGTATTGAAATTTAATGGTGGGCTCTGTTATGGCATGTGAGAAATGCTTTTGGTTCACATTCATCTTTGTTGTTCCTTCAAAATTCATAGTCTTAATACCGACCCATTCTTCGTCGCTTTTTTCAACTTTGATGTTTTTGTCAATGAACATAAATGAAATAACATAACATAGATGGAATGTTTTTTTCAACTTTGATGTTTTTGTCAATGAACATAAATGAAATAACATAACATAGACGGAATTGTAACACATTACGTTTAATTGAGAAACGTAATTTTACCTTTTGTAAAAAAATTGCGTCGACGGGTTGAAGATAGATAAATCCCATCGGAGCCGTTCGGGAAAACGCAGGAGCTTTTGAGAATCGTGACAATGATTTAGACTTTGAATCCTCCGGTACGAAATTTGACATTAAAAACTTGTGATAAACAAATATTTTTGTGATAAACAAATAGTACTTTGCCGCGTGCAGGCGGCGACCATTAAGAATGCGCAGTAACGATCGTTGTCAGTGTGTCACTCTTTTCAAGACGCGTGACAACGACATTATCAATATATTACATCATCCATTGCCCAAAGCTGACGGTTGCTGTCGGCTGATAAACTCCCCTGAACCACGACATTATGTTCACATTTCCAAAAGAGAAATCGATGGTATTCCTTTGAATATCGAATTGAATCCTGTGTCACGTCAAATCTTCCGTTGAGTAGAGAGATACACGCGGTTACTGCATTTCACTGGCTGGCCTTCGCTGCTATATATATAGTCACTTCCATATCTCAATTCCATTTATTTGTATTTGAACTCAGTAACTCCCAGGTAGCTCCAGCCCGTCTCCAGTTACCAGAGAGCTTCTTCTGGTTCGCAAAATATGGAAAAACACTCCCCGCAGGAGCATGACGAGGCCCATGTTATAGAAGCAAAAGATGGCGAGCAAAATTTGCAGCAATTTAAGGGAGTCCGATTGCGAAAATGGGGGAGATGGGTATCAGAAATTCGAATGCCCAAATCTCGACAGAAGTTGTGGCTGGGCTCATACCCCACTGCCGAGCAGGCCGCCCGTGCCTACGACGCCGCAGTGTATTGTGTGAGAGGGCCCAACGCCAAATTCAATTTTCCCAATTCTGTGCCCGACATTCCCTTTGCGGCTTCTCTTTCCCGGCGGCAGGTTCAGGCTGCCGCCGCCAAATATGCAATGCATCAACTCCCTTCGAGTTCCCCCTGTCCAAATAATATCAATAATACGGCGATGGAGGAAACTGCATCAACATCAATATCGGCTGCAGCTTCAGAAACGGAGGTGTCGAGTGATAGTCATCAAGTATTGGAGGAACATAAGTTGGATTTCTGGGAACGTCTGTTCGAGGAATCTGATGCCATCGATGGTGGCCTCGGCCTGAATTTGGAGAGAATGCCATCAATTGACGATGCATGGGCTTTAGATCTTAATCCCAGTACTTGGCGGGAACAGGAGGAGCAGATGGACAACATCATCGAGACCACTGATTTGTGGAACTTTTGAATATTTTCTTAAGACAATGTAAGAACGTATATAAAAAAAATTAATAAAATAAGAATGTGTATTAAATTCATATATATTAATAAAATATGTGTATAATTATACACATATTAATAAAATACTATATTGTCTTCCTTACACCTACATTTTTTTAAAGAGGAAAAAGCAACCGTTCTTATATTAAATAAGCGGTTACATTTTCGGAAAATATCTGACCACAATGTTTGTGAAACAAGGAAACATCAAAATAGGTAAAATAGACATCTAAGTAAAAGGATGAGAGCACTCGCAAAAACAAGGCAGCATCAAAATAGGTAAAATAGACATCTAAGTAAAAGGATGAGAGCACTCCTCTACAAAAACAAGGCAGAAACCCTTACGGCATGAAACATTAATTGAGCTATGTCATCACCAAGGTCTAAAAACAATGACCAACAATGTCTTCCATAAAAAAGAAAAGGGGACCTCATGCAAAGGGAAGGCCACTCGGCTAATAATGACACCCTACTCCAAGTACTAAAAATGAATCTGCTCACACAGTGCAGAAATTCCACGATTGGAGAGCAGGTCATCTTGGGAATTTTGCTCCTTGAATATATGACAAAAGGAAATAGAGTGGAAACATGTCTTCATAGAGGGCATCTGGTCCAACTAGTGGCATAGAGACGACACAACCAGAGAGGACTTCTCTAAGGCCTAGTCTATAGTCACCTCCAAATCTCTAGTGACCATGATCTCCTCCATCGCGACCCATAAAGCACATCTGAGGGTACCTCATAAGGCTAGCGCTTCAGCCCTCGTATTGGTAACCAAACCACAAGACCAAGAAAAGTTGTAACTTTGGGAGGGGGAGATGGAGATAATTGCACCACAACCACACATCCCATCCACCGAAGCACTGTCGAAGGAGCCAATAGGAAAGATCTGCTCAAAGGGTTTGTAGGACCAATAATGCATATGATTCTTTGGTTTTATAGGTCCAATGTATGCAACAATTTTGAGAGCGATGGCTCTCAGATTAGGGGTTGCATTATAAAAAATGCAGGAATTTGAGCAGTGTCATAACCCCCACAGGATGTAAAGTGGAATAGCCCTGAAATATGCATGACGAGAAGACCAACTCTTGAGGCAGGCAAACAATGAAGTGTGATTCACATCACAAATGATCTGGAGGGTAGAGGATGTTACAAAATCAGAAAGGAAAAAAGATTTCCTTATGTTGATAATTACTTGTGTTGTTCTTGTATTCTTATTATCTTCTTTGTGTTCTTCTTTTATCTTATTTCATCAAATAATCATCAAATCAAAACATGAATATCAACAACACCAGATGTAGGCACTTAACCAAGGCTAAAACCCCTCTCTAGGGAAAAACCGAGTCAAACTCTTCCACTAATCAAAATTAAGATAGAGCAAGACCTTAGCCCTGACCCAAAGACCTTCCTCCTCCACCAAGTCAGCCTTCCAAGATGATTTAGCAAACTTCGATAGTCTTTTCTTGTCCAACAGCTACATCCCAGCAACAACCCATAATTTAGGCCTCCAACAATTCCAAAATTTTGGCCCAGCTACAGTACTGCAATTTCGACCCTTCCAGCAACTTCGCATGTGTGAGACAAAGAGAGAGAAAATTTGACTTCTTATGGTTGAAAAAGACTTCCTTCTCCTTCACTAGGGTTTCCTGTCTCTTCCTTGAATTTAGCACCTTTTTTTGCCTCTAGCAACTCCAAATTAAACTTCTTGTTTATGTGCTCCAAATAAGGTCAAGCTGTTTCCTTTATATAGTGAATCTGCAAGGTTGAATTCCCTTAATGAGGCTGACTCGTCCTTCTTGAGGCCGACTTTGTGGAGGAGGCCTAAATGACCTATTTTACATAAAAATAAATTTATCTTGATTGATTGATAATGCCCAAGAAGGGTCTATTACATTATGCCATGCACAAGGACACTTGACATAAACCCTAGAAGCCTACAATGAAGGCTTTGACCTAAAAACCATTGACCCAAGGATGAAACCCATACTTTAATAAGTCAATTTCTTTTATAATAAAGTTGGTTTTTCTTTCTTTTGACAAATACATTACATCATGACTCAAATACAATTATGGAGACCAACACTAGTTACATTTTTCAACACGCCCTCTTAACTAGGGAGGTATTCATAATTACATATATACATAGGTACATGGAAGATTTGAAAGTGACATACCCTATGAAGAGTTCACAACACATGTAGTGCTACAGATTAGATACCTGACCAGGGTACTCTAATCAGGTGGGACTAAGGTGTACTCAAGCTTTAGCCACTTTAGGAACCTTCAAGCTTTTAAGCTCTAACACCAACCCTAGGGATCTAGGTGTGCATCCAAGGTCGGAGCTCCATGACCAACACCACCCTCCCTACTTCGAGATCAAGGCATCAACACATAGGCCATCCAGATGTATTCCCAAGCATCTTGTTTCCACAAGATGCTTCATCTCTCCTTATCAACTAAATTATATATATATATCCACCACTCCAAGAATGCTTCAAACATTCAATGTTTTAACGGAGAGATCTTTCACAATCACAACCCCAATCGGTAATAAACTTTCAAGTATATATACAAGTCATACGAAATTTCAAGGTCCTCAATCATCCTAATGCTACTTATATCATCATCAAGTTATCCATATACAACTTGCCAGAAGATTTCTTCTTCAGTAGCACTAAATATAGCCTCAATCCTTCTCAAATATTTCAAATCCATCTATAGTTCTTTCATTCATTTTTTGGTTTCATTCTTTCTTTAAGGTATTCATTATGATTGTCATAATGTTCTCTCCCTCTTAGATGGGGATATGTATATTTTCTTTCATCCAATCTCCCTCTCAACTTACAGAGATCAACAACTTTCTTTTTTTATAACGTCGGAGAAACTTTAACCTTTCAAGGTTTCATTCTTTCTCATGGAATCAAGGTCATCTTGATCATCATCATTGTTATATCTTCCTTCATCATACTCATCATTATTGCCATCTTCAATTACGAAAATATTCAACATCTTGAAGGTAATGTACCTACAAAACTTTAGTAGAAAGTACAACCAAATACAAATATAGAGGCATGAAGTTTACTATATTAAAATCATATCATTACAATGGAAGCATCAAAGCATTTAAACTTTAGACATCAAATACCTAAACCTAGATAGATTCATAATTAGCAAGGGTCACATATTTCTATATACTAGACTTCAACTTCTTGCTAGGGTTTTGTTATAAACCCAAGACTCCATCTTCATTACACAAAGCCTTAGATATCAACAATTCAATCATATAAAAGTCCAATCTTGCTAGGGTTTTGTTATAAACCCAAGACTCCATCTTCATTACACAAAGCCTTAGATATCAACAATTCAATCATATAACAATCCAATCATAGTATTATACATCTAAGCTCTTAAAAATATGCTCTTTACAGTTACATGTCAGACTCTACTAAGGTCTGTAGCAAACCCTAGATTTTATCATCAAAGCTAAATCACATCAATAATTGAAAACAATATCACCATGTCCTAGAATATCAATCTCTACTAGGGTTTTGTTACAAATCCTATATTTCACAAACTAAAACATGAGTATTAACAATTAAGTTAGCATACTCACATATACATATTGTTGGGTCTCGAATATGCCCATTTTCCCATCACAATATCACCATTCATACCCTAAATCCCTATGTTTTTAACTCATTTCGTACCATAATTTTTCAACTTGCTGCCAAATCACATTTTGCATCCTGTGGTTGATTATCATTAGTTTTCTTAGATTTTCAATGGTTAGAGATGATTTTTCCATGATTTACTAATGACGGTTTTTTCTAAGTTCATTTTCTGCAGGGTTCCATGGCCAAAATTCCTTACAAGTCAATTAAACCAATTGGTGCAAGTAGAGTACGGGAATATCCAATTTGGGATTTCGACATTTCGGCATGCTTCTGGGGAAAACCAAGGGAGGTTACTATCAAAAATAATGTTTTAATACATTTCCATGTATTGGATTTCACCCAGGTCACACATGTGCGTCCCTAGGAGCTAATTAACAAATCTGCTCAAAATGTGTATAATTTCCAAACTGCCAAGTTTGACCTCGATTTTCATGCAGATGGAGGTGAATTTCGAACATCAAAGAAAATGGGTTTGTTAACAATATAACTAATTATCTATATCCAAAAAAAATTCTCCAGATTCAAATTTTTGTAAAAGTTATAAGCGGGTCTTGGAGGCAGTTTTGTAAAAAATGATTGTTTTTCCAGAGTTCTAGAATCTTGCAAAAAGAGCCAGACAACCAACTTTGGGCATGATTTATGAGGATATGTATTTTAATGAGACAAATACAAGAGAGTTTTTTGTTTTAAATATAACAAATTAGGCTCCCTCCAAACAACTTTCCCAAATTCTGCATGGTTAGGAAGATATACCAATATCTTTGAGGTGAGTTTGTTAAAATTGTTCAATCTTCCAGAATTGAGGAAAATGACTGATTTGCCCTGTAAATGCTATAAATGGCTCAGCCATAGTTTGTATTGTAATATTTTCAAAGTATGTAAAAGGAAGAGAAGCAGGGAAGGAATAAAGGATGGATATTGAAGCTCTGTTGTAATAATAATTGCATCTTAATTGAATTTTGTTTCATCTCTAAATTCTCTGTAAGTATTATGACTATGTTTTGAATTTCATTTTATTGAGTTAGTTTAGGTTTTCTCCGGGAGTGGCAAGGGTCCACCACCACCTAGAAGCAAGTCCTGCAATTGATATAAATTATAGGAACTGTGTTTGATTTAGATTCAGAAGTTCAGATTTTGTTTTGAAGATGTTTGGTAGATAGATTTTAGAATTACCATTTTCTGTTCTGTACTTAAACTTTCACTTTGTTTTCCTTGAAACTAATGAATATCCTGTCTTTAGATATTTTTCAAACCAGAAAGAACTGTGTAGATTAATTATTTCAATGCATGAATGAATTCTCCATTACATTTGTACAGTTAAGAATATTTAAAAGATGTTTTTAATATAAAGGTTGATAACTTTGTCATAAGCATGAATTGGAATTGATTTATAATCATGCATCCTGTATATTTCCCATTCGACATAGTATCCTACAACATCATGTTTCAATATCAGAATGATCAGAAGTAACGTGACAAGAGTAGCTTAGTTTTGAGAAGCATTAGAGTTGAATGAAGATATTAGCTTGAGTGCTTTCATGTCCCGAGAATTAGATTAGTTACAATTTTGTTTGAATTGTGATTATTTTCTGCATTAGAATAGGGTTTATTTCAACTGCAAGTGTGATTACTTTCCTGCATTAGATTAAGATTACTTTGTTGCATTAGATTAAGATTAATTTCTTGCATTTATATTAAATAGATCTTAGTGTTTGATTTAAGATTTCCATTATTTAGATTAAGATTGAAATCATTCAAATGATAGTTTGTATTGCTTGGTTTATGATTAATTAGAGTTAGTTTTGTTTGCACATTAATTAAAATTTCTTATTCGTATTGTTTGAGCGTATTTTCTTTATTTGATTAGTTTCAATTAGAAATAGCAATTCTGTACTTAAGCAATAAATTGATTTCATTTCTAGTTTAGATTATACACTCTGATCCTGCATTACCTACGTTGTGCCTCAAACTTACAAGTCCCAGATTGATAATTTAATGTTGGAATTATAACACATATAATTTCCCCAACATTTTTGGCGTCATTGCCGGGGAGGTGCTAAAGGGATTAGAGCGTAGTTTCTTTCATAAGTTTTTTGTGTGGTGGGATTTTATAGGACAATCAAAGGGCAGAGAGAGTACGGTAAGACGTGAGTGAAGAGCCACGAATCCACTATAGTGGGGTTGCTCCAAAGTTTGGTTGTCCAAGTAAGAATGTTTGGTGATTTTTATTGCAATCAATTCTTTTTCATTTAGATTAAAAATTTCAAGCTCTTAAAATGACAAAACATTTATGGGGTGTTGTAAGAACCCACAGGTACTAATCCATGTTGCATGACAAGGATCATCAACTAGCAGGAGAAATTAAAAGAATGATTAAGAGCATGAAGAATGTCCCTCGAAGAACTTTCTCAAATCCTAGCAGTTGCTGGGATATCTGCCTCTCAGGAAGAGTTCATCTTGACCACATTCAGGAACTTATCTATCTCTCCATAACCAAAAAGGGATTCGAAACCTCCCTTGATTCCTCTTGCCTATCTACTAAGGAGATCGTGTAATCATGTACCAAATCCGATGGGGAGCCTCCAGCTGAACTTGAGATCGAAGAAATTTCACCATGCCCATTAGCAAGCCTTTAATGCATTCCGGAGACCAATTATCCAAGTTTGCCTAGCATGACCAAGGAGGACTTTCAGAGTGGTCCAAATGAAGAAATGGGTCAATATCACCAGGATTACATTGAGCATTGGTTCCAGATCACAATCCAATCAAAATACCACTCTCATCTTCAAATACTCTTTGTATCACGTCTTTCAAAGTTGTTGATATTTCATGCTCATGTACATTCTAAGCTTTATATGTTAAATCTCAGCATGAATATATCTTTGTACCTAATCCACACATGGATTGATTGGAAGTTCTATTTCACTTGAAGGAGGGCATTGTTTCTCCATTATATTAGGAAAATTAGTATTGTAAATAAATAAATGAAAATAGTAAAGAGAAAAATAAGTCCTTTTGTGAAAACCAGCTTGTCTGGCCCAACTGGATAGGGGACTTTGCTTGAAAACCAGGTAACTAGCGGGAAAAGTTACTAATAAATTTTGTAAATTTGTATGAGTTCTTCAAATCGTGTATCTTTCAAGTCATTATTTTTGTACTCAAGTTGGTTGATGTGGGATTCCTTAAGGCCCACCCGCCCACAAGCCTTATCCCATCGACATCAACACATTATTTGGGATTAGGGTTAGGGTTATATAAGGTACCTGGGAACCTGCATGCCTTAATGGCAGGTATCCTTGTCATCTACTAAGGGAATACATCAATGTTTCTTAGTAGATGAATTCTGCAATCCAATTGACTTTGACAAATCTATTCATGGCTAGTAGAATGTACCTAGTGCCTTGATTCCCATTGACATCAAAGGTGAGATATCTCGCATTGGTTAACGACTTCCTCAATGGTTGGTAATCCAATGATTCTTTCTTATGTTTGACATCGACACCATTTATTCATATGCAAGACTGCACATGGGTGTGTAGTGATTGTAGACTATATGGTTTTATGATCTCAACACAAATTTGCAGCAGTTTGGATTTTTGTATTAGCCTCTCCATTGTCATTTACAACAGTAGTCACCTTTCCTTTGTTGTTTTGGGACATACAACTCCTCAGGCATGGGGGAGACGGGGACCTTCAGTTCATCCTTAAGCGCTTCAATTCATCCTTCAACTCTTTAGCTCATCCTTCAGCCTTCTTCATAGGTCAAATCAACAGTCACATCAGCTCGAGCCTTTCCATCATCCAATTCATGTTGCAGCACCAAACACATCAACAACAAAGGTAAAACTTGGAGTAAATTTCGCTTAAGATTCTCTAATTCATTAAAAGGTTCAGGAAGCTTAATGATTCACCACTTCTCATTCCATGCATTTCATCTTTCATAAATCATTATCCTTCTATTTTCCTTCCATTCGCCACTCTCTATAGTGTGTTCTCCATGCATTCTATTCACAAGATAAAGTCATTACTGCCATGAAATGATTAAGGAAACCAACTATAAACATTTTCCTCACAAAGACAGAGTATGCAAGCACCCATTCACCATCTCCATTACCACCTCATTTCATTCATCGTATTTTCCTCATCCATTCATTACTTGTCCTCAATTTGTATTGCTCAGTAAATAAGCATGATATATTAAAATGTGAAAAGTACTGCTCCACAAGAATCAACACCTCCAAGTATTCAAGTAGTATTACTCCACGAGAACCAACACATCCAAATATTCAAGCAATGTTGTACCACAAGAACCAACATTTGCAAAGCAATGTCAAAAATTCAATGAGCATGAGATTTGTTTGCATGAGGACTTGAAAACCCTCAGGAATGGGGGCAGATGTTGGGCCTCGAATATGCCCATTTTTCTATCATACAATATCACCATTCATACCCTAAATCCCTATGTTTTAAACTCAGTCCGTCCCATAATTCCTCAACTTGCCGCCAAATTACATTTTGCATCATGTGGTTGATTATCATTAGTTTTATTAGCTTTTCGATGGTTAGAGATGATTATTCCATGATTTACTAATGACCGTTTTTTGCTAAGTTCATTCGTCGCAGGGTTCCATTGCCAAAATTCCTCACAAGTCAATTAAACTAGTTGGTGCAAGTAGAGTATGGGAATATCCAATTTGGAGTTTCGACATTTCTGCATGCTTCTGGGGAAAACCGAGGGAGGTTATTGCCCAAAATAATGTTTTAATACCTTACCATGTATTTTATTGCACCTAGGTCACACATGTTGGTCCCTAGGAGCTAATTAAAAAATTTGTTCTAAATGTGCACGGTTTCCAAACTTCCAAGTTTGACCTCGAGTTTCATGAAACTAGAGGTGAATCTGGAACATCTGAGAAAATTGGTTTCTTAACAATATAACCAATTATCTATATCAAAAAAAAATTCTCTAGATTCGAATTTTGTAAAAGTTATAAGTGGGTCTTGGAGGCAGTTTTGTAAAAAATGATTGTTTTTCCAGAGTTCTAGAATCTTGCAAAAAGAGCCAAACATCCAAATTTGGGCACACTTTTAAAGGATATGGATTTTAATGAGACAAATCCAAGAGAGGTTTTGTGTTTCAAATATTACAAATTAGGCTCCCTCCAAATAGGTTTCCCAAATTCTACATGGTTAGGAAGATATGCCAATATCTTTGAGGTGAGTTTGTTAAAGTTGTTCAATTTTCCAGAATTGTGGAAAATGAGTAATTCGCCTTGTAAATCTTATAAATGGCTCAGCCATAGTTTGTATTGTAATATTTTGGAAGTTTTTAAAAGGAAGAGAAGCAGGGAAGGAATAAAGGATGGATTGAAGCTTTGTTGTAATAATAATTGCATCTTAATTGAATTTTGTTTCATCTCTAAATTGTTTGTAAGTATTATGATTGTGTTTTGAATTTCATTTTTATTGAGTTAGTTTGGACTTGCTTCGGGAGTGGCAAGGGCCCACCACCACCTAGAAGCAAGTCCTTCAATTGATATAGATTATAGGAACTGCTTTTGATTTAGATTCAGAAGTTCAGATTTTGTTTTGAAGATGTTTGGTAGTTAGATTTTAGAATTACCATTTTTTGTTCTATACTTAAAATTTCACTTTGTTTTCCTTGAAACAAATGAATACCTTGTCTTTAGATCTTTTGCAAACCAGAAAGCACTGTGTAGATTAATGATTTCAATGCATGAATAAATTCTCCATTACATTCATACAGTTAAGAATATTTAAAAGATGTTTTTAATATAAAGGTTGATAACTTTGTCATAAGCTTGAATTGGAATTGATTTATAATCATGCATCCTGTATATTTCCCATTCGACATACTATCATACAACATCATGTTTCGATATCAGAATGCTCATAAGTAACGTGACAAGATAACAATTGTTGATTGAGTTTGTAGCTTAGTTTTGAGATGCATTAGAGTTGAATGAAGATATTAGCTTGAGTGCTTTCATGTCCCGGGAATTATATTAGTTACAAATTTGTTTGAATTGTGGTTATTTTCTGCATTATAATAGGGTTTATTTTTATGCATTAGAATAGGGTTTATTTCAACTGCAAGTGTGATTACTTTCCCACATTAGATTAAGATTACTTTCTTGCATTTATATTAAATAGATCTTAGTGTTTGATTTAATATTTCCATTATTTAAATTAAGATTGAAATCATTATAATGATAGTTTGTATTGCTTGGTTTATGATTAATTAGAATTAGTTTCGTTTTCACATTAATTAGAATTTCTTATTCGTATTGTTTGAGCGTGTTTTCTTAATTGATTAATTTCAATTAGAAATATCAATTATGTACCTAAATAGTAAATTGATTTCATTTCTAGTTTAGATTAGATGCTCTGATCTTGTGTTACCTATGCTTGTGCCCCGAAGCTTACGAGTCTCAGATTGATAATTTAATGTTGGAATTATAACACATATAATTTCCCCAACATATATTTATGATTTCATAATCATGCACTAGCATTTTACAACAATATGTACAAGGTGATATCAATACATCAAATAATTCATGCTAGGGTTTCAATCAAACAGACGAATATATACCTAGGGTTTCAATCCTAGGATCTTACTATAACTATTACAAGGGTTTTTCTTATAAACCATAATTTACCAATCCCTAAATATGTAGGGTTTCATTTAGACATTAACAACAAACCCTAAAGTACTAGGGGTTTTATCATACCATTATCAAAACCCTAAACTTCAAAAGAATAGGATTTCTAGACTTCAAAAAAGTCCCTAAGTAGACTGGGGTTTCATTATTAACATTGACATACCCTTAGCAAAAAGAGGTTGGGGTTTTACAGTGAACCCTGAGAGTTATGGTTTCTCAAGAATAATCAAATGATATATAACGAGGGTTGATTCAATCTAATGATTAATCGCCATAACAAGAATATTTAAGATTTTATATCCTACACAAAATGATACTAATGTAAAGAAAACTTAAAAATAAGAATGATCATACCTTTTGTATGAAAGGAACCTTGTAATAAAACTTGTAATTTAAGACATACCCTAAGTTTTTCTTTAAAAAATCTTGTAGGACTTTAGTTCTTGAAGTTATTCTTTTGCAACATTACTTCTTTGGCATGATTCAATTCTTTCCTTTGAAGTCTCCTCCATAACCTTTGTGCATTATGTAAGATTTCCTAACCAAGATATAAGGGAAAGGTTATTAGTATATAATATAAACAATTTTTTATGTGAGGAGGAAACCAAACATAAAAGAGGAAACAAGGAACAAGATAGTTATCTTTTGGTAAAATGGTGAAGGCTCCCTTTTAAACCAATCTTTCTTAGGGATACCTACAACTTAGACAATCCAAAATTTTTATAACAAGATATATTAGATCTACAAACTCAAGAAATCAAAACATATTTCAAAAATTAAAATAGTAGACTAAGAAGGATATGTAAGAGAATATTTATCAGTATGTCTTTGAATTTAGATTCTTTAGTCTTTTTCTTTTTAAGTGAAGATTCATTAGCAACATTTTCATGTTCTTTGTAATGCCACCTCCCACATTTACCCACATTCACCGGCCTACCTAGTAAACATGAGTGGAGGGCTACTATAACATGACTTAATATCCTAATTATAATTAAGAAGTGGAATCAACAACTTGAAACTTTATTGACTTCCCTCAGGTGCTATAGGAACCCTAAGAGCTAATAAACCACTCCAGGTGCCCAAATCCTGAGATAAATTTATTTTTCAGTGATATGGATCCTCAGTCGCTTGCATAATAAGGCAAGCCAACGACTAACCTTCGAGTCGCATGGATGACCTTGCCTCCCAACCACTATGTTAGAAAATTATATATTACAGAGCAATGGAACACATAAAATATTGCAGAAATATAAACACAAAAAACACATAAAACTAGAGAGACACAGATATACATGGCTCACTTAGTTTGGGCTACGCCCACCCCGAATAGTCATTCCTTCCTTTCTATTATCCAACAAAATGAAGAGACACAACCTATAGTAGATCCGCTATAATATCATTTGTTTTCTCTCACAATCTCACCTCTCTATTTATCACTCGGAGAATACACATCTATTACAAAACCTCAATACAATTCCCTCATACAAAGAGAGGGGTTGCCTTCTAGGGCAAAAAACCCTAATCTAAACATAAGTTCTACCGTCAGATCATTTTCCTAATGAACGGCCTAGATTGACTAGAAATTACTATACTTTTACAAGGCAATTTTACATCTGTTTTTAGCTTCGGGGGCGCTGCCCCCGAAACCCCCGCCAGGGGACCACTGGCCCTCGGACCCCCCAGCCGGGGGGGATCAGTCCCCCCCGAACCCCCACGGGGGCGGGGGGGGGCACAAGTCCCCCCTGCACCCCCCTACGTGGAGGGGTGTACAATATTCCTGGGGTATACATCCAACTGAAACAAAGACCTCTAAATAATCATGCTCCACACCCAACAATCTCCCACAGAATGATTGTAGCAACTCCATCGCTGCTTCATTTGCTGGATAATGACTCCTCTTTGGACCTGGTTGTTTCTCATCTTTATCGTCATCCTTGAAGACCAATTGAAACTGAGCATATTCTCAGTTTCTCCCTGGTTACAACTTTTGTTAGCATATCTGTAGGATTCTGACTAGTGTGTATCTTTTTCAGCTTCAACTCTCCATCTTCCAACACTGATCATATGAAATGGTACTTGAGCTATATGTTTTTATTCCTTGAATGAAATTTTGAGTTCTTTGCAAGATGAATGGAACTTTGGCTATCACTGTATAACATGCCCATATCATGCTTCTTACCCAATTCACCCATAAACCTTTATAACCAAATCATTTCTTTACTAGCCTCTGTAGCCGCAACATACTCTGCTTCTGTTGTTGAAAGTGCAACAACACTTTGGATTTTTGAAACCCAACTGACAGTTGTTCCACC
>APFE031011795.1:33419-97778 GCA_000404065.3 Pinus taeda | reverse complement strand
TGAGAATCCTACCTTCCATCCAATCACAAACAAAACTCCCTTGAAGCCAGAAAGCTAGCCTAAAATCATCAATAAAAGTTGAATCATAAAGAGAGAGCCCTCTCTGATTGCAGGTGGGATAGAACCTGCAATCCAAAGATTGGTTTGTGGTTACCTCGGCCGCATCCCTATAAGGAGCCTAGGGACAACCTGAGTGATAACATAATGGAGACTCCGCTGGGGACCTCCTCAGATAAATGCATTAAACCAGTCTGCAGCTCTACAGAGGAAGAAACCGACTTATGAAAGCCTCTGTCGACCTGTACCTGTGTTCTCCACTGAGGATTCAAGCGCTTTGTTCATTTTTGTAAACCCCGCTTACTGGAGAAAGTGCTCTTGTTCTTCAGAGCTTGTCACGCTTAGTTCTGGTCTTTGATGGTGGACAGAGATCAGGCACTTCAAAGTCTAGGCATCCACCTGACGACTCCACTTCAATTTCAATCAAAGGCTCCACTGAGGAACGAACTAATTTTACAGCCAAATACTCCATGTTCCCAAGCATTAATAGTGAGAGAGAATGACCGAGTTCTGGGAAGATCTTCCATTTGATGAATTTTTAGATGAATTCAGAAACATTTTGTTAGAATTTGAGCTTAATGAAGAATTTTTCAGAGCGGTATGTTAAAAATAAAAACAGCAGGCCACTCGAATAAACTTTTCCTTGAGTTAGTTGTTGAAAAATATGAGAATGAAATTGAACTCTTGGAAGCTCAGATACAATCATACAATTTCCGTGACCCTAAAGAGTCTTATCAAAATCTTCCTCCAGTCCACAGGGAAATAGTGCTATCTCCTGAATTGCAGATTGAGTATGATCTGGGTTTCAAGGCAAAGACAGAAGGACTAGCTGCTAGGCTTATTACCGAGGATGCAGCTGTTCCATCTGACCAAGAAGACCCAGAATCATGCCGAAGTCTCCCTTCCCCAACTCAGGAGGAAATACTGCTACCTGCTGACTTACAGATTCTGTATGATTCTATTTTCAAGACAGAGAAAGAAGGATTAGTTGCGAGTCTTATTACCAAGGATTTAGTTGTTTCATCTGACCAAGAAGACCTAGAATCATGCCGAAGTCTCCCTTCCCCAACTCAGAAGGAAATAGCGCTACCCGCTGACTTACAGATTTTGTATGATTCTATTTTCAAGACAGAGACAGAAGGGTTAGCTGCTAGGCTTACCACCGAGGATGCAGCCACTCCATCTAACCAAGAAGACCCAAAAGAAATTCTCCCACATGATGATTTTATTGATCCTATTGCGGACTACATGGAACTTCTGCTAGACGCAAGTTCCTTAGCATGCTTTCTCAGTGAAGACCAAATACGTCAACAACAACCGTTATATGCCACAACATTGATTATGAGGGCACATAACCGAATGATGCTTTTAATTTCAGAAACCATCAGTCAGCAAGTTCATCTTGTTCTTCAGTTGCTTGAGTGGCTGCACTAGTTATTTGATCTCACCTAACAACAAAGTAAGTGCTAGTTAGGGTAGGTAGGTAGGAGAAATAAGGCAGCCGGAGAAGACGATTTTGCAGAAAACAACAACAACTAAAGACTAAGGCATCCTGACCTGCTGTTCTTGGCTTCTCACAAGGAGAAGCCATCCCCAAGTGGAGCCACTGTTAGCTTCCTGCTGCAGCAGGTTATTCATATTTCATGATTGAAATTTTACAGGCCAAATATGTCGTACTTTGCATGCTACAATGCTCTAGATTTGCTTAACATTCTCCAAGCGAAGAAGGCTACTCCAAGTTCATTCAATTGCCTTCCAAAATTTTGAAAAAAGTTATCCCAGTATCGCCAATTTTCAATTAAAGGGAGGTCCAAACAGCTTAATCTTGGTCTCCCTAGATTTAAATTTCCTGTTTTAGAATATAGAGAATGTAAATCTGTCCAAACAGCTTAATCTTGGCAGATTCTTAGATAGGTAGAGAAGCAGACGAGCCCAACAGCTTAATCTGGGCCCTTTGAAGAAATAAGGGTAGTATGTAGATAGGAAAGCATCAAAAGAAAAATAGAATGATGGGTTTGCAAGTTTAAGTGCACCCAAATCAAAAGAAGAAAAAATGCTAGGTAAGTAGGCTGGGTAGGTACTTCTGAGGTTGCTGAATCCTAATTGCTGATCAGTTCCAGATTTTCAAGTGTCATCTCACTCAGGACACAATCAGCAGGCAGTTCTATGCGAGAAACTCAAAAGAGGTATAACTAACTCCCCTTCTCCGCTTTCCCCAATCATTAACTAACTTCCCCAAAAGAGGTCAATATCTGCTTGCTACCTCTTAAGTTTCATCATTTTCATAACACTAACTCGAGGAAAGACCTCCTCTACTCAAAGTTGTTCCATACTTTCTCTAAAGAATGGTTTTACCCCCTTGTAACAGCCTAAGGTCTCCTGAACTTAGCGCTTTCTTACCACCTCCATATTAACCACTAACATTATTATTTAGCTCCCTATTTTTCCCGTCCCCCTACTAATATTAAGTAAATTTTCCCCTATGTATTATCCCTCCCCCTGGTTGAAAAATAACCATAAGTACCCCTGGGAATTGCTCAGTTTACCTGAAACTTAGCAAGAACCCTCAACCTTCAAATCATCTTCCAGATACAATGGACTCCTTCCAGACTATAAAATCCCTCTGAGGTAATCGGACCCCTTCGAAAACCTCAAATGCCTTTCACACCCACTTACTTACTCTTTCCGCCCAAAACAAACCCCTCACCGACTTCCTTAACACTCCGCAGACCCTTAAAAGCCAGATCGCATCGCAAGATCGCAGTTTCCTCTCCATGCAAGTTATGACCCATCCGTCACCACCCGACGCGATATCACGATATCGCGATATCGGCAGTCGGCGGTCGCAAGCGCCAAATGTCCAACTCAAACACCCTCCGTTACCCACCGATGCGATATCGCAATTGCATCGCAGCTAGTTCATCGCATCACCTTCAGTATCAGTACCTCACCATGTCATTTTGTATCAGGGACCCACCACAGCTGACACCATCTGCCGTACAGCAGACGTCATGTTGACGTCAACAGCCAGAACGCCGAAACTTCGCACAGGAAGAGAAATCGCACTTTGGAGCTCTAGAACAAGAAACAGAGGCAGTTTTCGATCGCGCTAATCACGCATCGCTACGGGAAATGGGCCATTTCGGGGAATCTTTTGATTCCTTAGCCCGTTGTGCGCCGAAAGAGCCTGAAAAGCGCCGATCATGCCAAAGTGATCCGGTTTAAAGACAACAGCAGATCAATGACAGAGTTTAAAGTGTATCAGATCAAATCATCAGGTATCAAGCGTTTCAAAGAGTATCAGTAGCCGGTGGAAGCCATCAATGTAGCAGCAAAGAGTATCAGTGAAAATCTTGAGCAGCGGCCCGAAGCAGGAGAACATTTAATACCTCCCAGCAGATTCAAAGAAAGAGGGCGAAGCCACGAAGCCCTCAAATCATAATTATTGCACATTTAACTCAACCCAAAGCAGAACTACAGTTCCCAAAGCGCAATCATTCCAGTAGCACCGCATCTAGTCTACAAGGGCCACACTGTCATCTTTTCTGATTCAGCTGCCCCTAGCACAGCCAAAAAGATTTACTTGCATTTAATTCTAGCAACACTTAGATTTTTGAAGAGTTTTCTAGCATACCTGTTTAGGTCAGTTGTAATGAATGTCTTTCCGATATTTTGCTTATAAATACCACCCTGAACAATGTTGTGAGGGGTTGGTTGGTTGGTAGTAGTTCGTTAGTTTCCTTCCCAGCATTTTCTTCGAGCAGAGACCCGCACTGTAACTGTCATATTTTCTATAATCAAAGATTGCTGAAAGCATGGATTGCGAAACTACTTGATGTTTTCACTCGACCAAGGAATGATTACAGAATTCCTGTGCTTCTATATGATTCAATAAGTGTTTCTCTCCTCTGTTAAATTTTATGTTTTTTTACCACCATTCCGCCTTCTAAATTGGAGGAAAAAAGAATAGCTTAAGATTTGTTTCATTACACCTTAAGTTCAATTTGTGCAATTTTCGATGTTTTCTTCATAAATAGCTATGAGCATGTATACTTATATGATCTTGTTTACACTGTTTCCTTCACATATGAATGCATGTTTAGGAATTCTTAACTGCTCCTGGATCCCATTCATCCATTTCTCCTCTTTTTCAGCATGATGAAATGATTCTCCTCTGCCTTTCATCCCTGATTTTCATTCCGTACTTTCAGTAGATTGATAATTGTATCTTGTGTGGCTATCCCGCTCCATAATTCCCTTGTGACCAAGAAAACGCAATAGCAAGCCTCAATCCGTGACTCCATGCCCAATGGTTCGAAACTTATCACACCTTACCTTGTCTCTTTGTTTGAGAATCCTACCTTCCATCCAATCACAAACAAAACTCCCTTGAAGCCAGAAAGCTAGCCTAAAATCATCAACAAAAGTTGAATCATAAAGAGAGAGCCCTCTCTGATTGCAGGTGGGCTAGAACCTGCAATCCAAAGATTGGTTTGTGGTTACCTCGGTCATATCCCTATAAGGAGCCTAGGGACAACCTGAGTGATAACACCACCTATGGAGCAGATATTGTAGGGAGTGGCAGGCTCAGAATTAATGTCTTTCTTGGATGGATTTTCAGGATACAATCAAGTTTTAGTACATCCTGATGATCAACTGAAAACCACATTCAGGACTAAATGGGGCACATATGCATATCGAAAGATGTCGTTTGGTTTGATTAATGCTGGTGCCACATTCCAGAAAGCCATGGATTTAAAGGTTTAGTCAATAAATATGTAGTAATTTATTTGGATGATATAACCATCTACTCCAAGAAATGAAGCGACCATCTCAAAGACTTGAAACAAATCTTCCAACGATTTTTAAGGTACGGAATTTCACTTAACCCAAAGAAATCTTTTTTCGCATTAAGTGAAGGGAAACTTCTAGGATTCATAGCGTCAAAATATGGAATTCACATCGATTCTGACATAATCAAAGAAATTTCTGAAATATCCCTACCTCATAACAAAAAAGCCATGCAATCCTTCCTTGGTCAAATCAATTTTGTAAAGAGATTTGTTCCATATTTTTCATGAATTGTATCTCCTTTACAAACCATGATAAAAAAGAACTCTAATTTTAAATGGGGCCAAGATGAACATGAAGCATTCAACCTGATCAAACAGGCTATTATTAATGCTCCATCTTTAGCAACTCTGATTTTTTCGGAGCCTTTTATTTTATACAAATTTGCCTCAGATAGGTCATATGCTGCGATACTCATTCAAACGAATCAAGAAAAGGTAGAAGCACAAATTGCTTTTTTTAGTTCAAATTTGTAGGGTACTGAATTAAATTACTCAGATGTGGAGAAACAGGCTTATGCTGTTTTCAAAGCAATCAAATACTTCAGACCTTTTCTACTCAAAACCCATACTAAAGTTATAGTACCGTTTCCAGCGGTAAGGAATCTTCTAGTACAAAAGGATGTGGGTGAGAAGAGGGCCAATTGGGTAACTTCCTTACAAGAATATGACATAGAAATTAAACTAGCAAACATTGTAAGAGGTCAAGGCTTTTGCAAAATGCTGGCTGGAGTGTTGCAAATTTCTGAAATTCCATCTGTAGAGGTACAAATGTGTGAGGTAAGCCTAAATGATGAAGAGTCATTATATGTTGATATCATTTATTATCTTAAGAACGGATATGCTCCTTCATACCCCGATCATACTAAGAAAAGAGCTCTAAGGTTGAAATCCAAACAATATCAGCTCATAAATGATATTCTGTTTAGAATGAATTACGATTTTGTTCTCCTTAGATGTCTTGAGAAATCTGAAGCTGAAAAAGTTTTGCAGGAACTCCACGATGGGCCAACAGGCGGACACTATGCTGGAGATGCTACTGCACACAAAATCTTGTGCGCAGAGTATTACTGCCCCACGTTATTCAAAGACTCGCACAGTTACGTGAGGAAATGTAAAGTCTGCCAAACTATTGCTGGGAGACAAAAGAAGCCATCCCTACCACTGCAATCAGTTAGCATCAATCAACCCTTCAGTCAGTGGGGATTGGACATAATAGGTGATATCGTTCCTCACTCTTCCAAGCATCATAGATATATCCTTACAGCCACAGATTATTTTACTAAGTGGATAAAAGTAGTTCCACTCAAGACGGCTAATGCTGAAAATATCATTGAGTTCATAGATCAATATATAATCACCAGGTTTGGATTGCCTTCCGCTTTAATGTTTGATAATGCAACATACTTTTCTGGAAATGCAATGACTGAATTTGCACTTAAAAGAGGATTCAAACTCAAATATTCGGCCAATTATTATCCACAGGGTAACGGATTAGCCAAGTCTACAAATAAAAACCTAATCAGGATTATCAAAAGAACAGTAGACCAAAATCATAAAAATTGGCATAAATTCTTAATATACACTTTGTGGGTAGACCAAATAACGAGAAAGCTTCCATCGGCACTTCTCCCTTTAATTTAGTTTATGGGAAAGAAGTGGTTCTTCCGACTCACTTAGCAATTCCCTCTTTGTCTCTAATTCAATACATTGATGAAGTACCAACTTCCTCATTACACCTAAGACAGATGGAAATAATCAAATTAGAAGAACAATGAGAACAAGCTAAGAAAACACATGCTCATCATCAAGCGCTAGTAAAATCCTCTTTTGATTCAAATATAATGACCAGAAAAGATTTTCAGATGGGAGACTTAGTTTTAAAATGGGACAAAGCACATGAAGAAAAGGGGAAGCATACAAAATTTCAAAGAATGTGGCTTGGTCCTTTTCAAATTGTAGAAGTCTTAGGTCCATTGACATTTGTGTTACAAGATTTAGCAGGCAAAAGAGACTCTTTGCATGTCAATGGACAAGTTCTTAAGAAATATTTTCCATAGAAGATTATTCTTCTATTTTTTGTAGAATAATACTTTTCTTTTCATAATAAAACCAATTCTGAATGGTTACATCAAGCATTTACAAAAAATACGCCAACGCTCTTTCAGATATTGATTTTTCACTTGTATAAATAGTAAATCTTTTGGATAATTGATCTTTATTATTGAAAGATACAGTTAAAGACTCTAACCTAGATATGACACTAGTTTCAACTTCATAAAGTTTGATGAAAACAACCTTTAGTGAAGAAATTGTTTAATATCAGTACAATGAAAGGTATCAATAACAAAATAAAAATTCTCTGTAGAATAGCTACTTCAAAAACTCTATCATTGTCGTCCAGAACTATCTAAAGAAAACAATGACTTCCTCCCTGATAAGGAAATCACAACTTTCAGAGGAACAATCCAAGGATACACTTCATCTTGAAGAATGAGAGGTCTCATCACGAGCCGGCTTATCATAATCACAGATATTATAACTTGCTGACTTTGCCAAAAATTGCATACCACAACAGGGCAATGACTCAAGATTGTTACAATCAAGAGGCAAGGGGTCTCATCACGAGCCAACTTGTTCACCAAAGTTATAAATCAAGTGAATTACTGTGTCATAAATTTGGCTATCAAACCAAGACATTGTTCTTTAAGAATAAAAAGAAAATAAAAGCAATAAGTGTGGATATTGATTCTTCTTTGAGAGTTGTAGGTTCTTTAAGTAGGATACAAGATCATTGCTGGGTAACAGGTAACCTTGTCGAGGCTATGAACGCCTGCTGGCAGCAGAGGCTCTACCTACGACAAATGAGCATATTTTAAAACCAGTTTACAGAGAAGACTTTGTTTTATCTTTACAGACCAAGTAATGACTGATGTAAATACAAGGACTAACTTGAGGGAGCAAATAATCAAAGTTGAAAATAGCTGAGACAAAATGTCATTGACAGGTTAGAGCATAATATACTTTATCTTTCCATAATAAAGTTTAATTTTCTAAAAAATTTATTGTTTTGGAAGTTGAAAAAATTCAATAGAAACACAAAGATAACTGGTTCTTCCAAGTGAATCGCCAATTGTTGTGGCCACCAACAACCCCCCTCCTTATGAAATAAGTGGGGACCCTTAGTAAAAAATTAAAAAAAATCAATTAGTGTTATATTTCTTTTTAGATGAAACTTACAATATCATGGACTTAGGGAAATACCTTTGGAGAATCTAAAAAAACTAAGTTTCATAATGAAGAAATTAAATTCACTCCTTAAGAGAGATCGCATCGCACAAAGAATGATAGGATACGTTCTAAATAAGCCAAAATGATAAAAAACGCGAGATTGCGACGCGAAACTCCATCGCATTGCATGCATTAAGAAGCACTTACATTAAAAAACCTTAAAATCACCGATATGTGATATCACATATTGCACTTCACAAAAATCACATGAATTACACATAATGATTATAACGATTAAGCGATCCTGCGATTTTGCGATCCTGCGATTTTGCGATCTTGCGATCCTGCGATCCTGCGAACTTGCGATCCTGTGATCTTGCGATCTTGCAATCCTGTGATCCTGCAATCTTGCGATCTTGTGATCCTGCGATCCTGCGATCCTGCGATCCGCGATCTTGCGATATTGCGATCCTGCGACTGCGATCTTGCGATATTGCGATCAAGCAACCTTGTGATAGAACAACACAATGTAATTGCGGAAATGCGATACAGCGATCTGCGATATTGCAAAGCAAAAATCGCAAAACCTCCCCATCGCAGTTGGTTCTGGCTCATTATTCAAGAAAACTTTTTAGGCCAAAAACTAGTCATGCGCTTTAATGTGAATTAAAGAGTTGTTGCTTGTTGTTAATGAAGTATGGTGTTGTGTTTTTCGAAGAACTAGTTCATGTAAGGTGGCGTGTTTTGCATATCTTCGACATTTAAAGTTTTCTTGTCGTTATTTTTATCATTACTTCCACCTCAATTGTGAACTGCAGGAACAAAGGACGAAGCATTATACAGGGCAGTATGCAGGAAACTATGAGGAGGAAAGACAGTACTCCAATGTCCATTTCGGAAGGCACACCTAATTCACTTAAGGGAGAGAAAGAGCCGCATAATTCTTCTAAGGCATCCATCACAGATTTCTCATGTCCAACTATGGTTGAATGGGTACTGAACGATGCTGATACCAGAAACAGACAGTTTAATGCTCAGGGTCAAGAGCTCATGAAACCACTATTTTTACAAATTTTCAGCTTTATACCTGATAAGGGAAAAAGGCGCAAGAGGAGAAAAACGCATCAGGGAAGCCTGGATCAAGAAACATAGGCATTTTCCGCTGTGCGATTCATGCTGCGCTAAGAAAGATTGCTCGAAAAGGAAGGTTTCTAATTACTCAGTCACCTGCAAGCCCCGAAAATTGCAAGGAAGCAACGATAGAAACAAACTGGAAACAGAAAGCTAAAGCAGAAGAAATCCGAGGGTTAACCAAGTTAAAATGGGATTATTACCAGACATACATGGTAAAGCCACATAATCATTTGATGACTCTCAAATATATCATCAATTTTGCTGAGAAGATAAGTGCCAGCTCTTGCAGATTCTGTTTGCTTAACTCAACCAAAGATGGAAGATAGTCAGCCGACTCTACTCAGGCAAATACTGAATGCTTGCGACGTTAAGGAGCAAATTTAGAAATAGTTAGATATTAGATTTAATTTTAGAAATAGTTTTACTTAGAAAAAGGACGGTCATTTAAATCGAATCCTCAATTTCTATAAATAAGTTATTTAGTTAGTAGTATTTAAACCCTTCTCATGCATTTAGAGAAGGGTCCAGAAATTTATCAAAAACTTGTCCTCAGAACATGCACTTTTGCACCCTCAGAGGAGGTTTTGATGAATGAATGGACAGGGTTTATTTGATATTTGCATTTGATATCTGCTACTGATGTTGCACTTCTGTACTCTTAGTGGATGTTAAATCAAGGAGAGATAAATCAATTATTGGTTGAAGCTCATGAGTAGGACTAGTTATAAATGGTACTTTTATCTCTTAACCGTTTATGCTTATGCGTTAAAGTGATATTCAATTTTCAGTTGTTTATATATTACAACGTGGATGCCTGAGTTATCATTTGGCACTTTTGTACAGTGATAACTATTTATTTATGCTTAGTGTATGAATAGCTCATTTATGCGATAAGTTTTCACAACTGTTTCGTCTAACTTCTTATACGAAGTAGTTCATCTTTATTGAATTCTTTTCTTATAATAGCTGAAAGATCTTTATTACCGGATATTGTTTGAAATCTTTTATATCGCATAGAAGAAAGATCACACCCCGGTTTAGCATAAATTTTGATGTTTTTCTGTTTATTAGAATACAACAGCATAGCATTAGATTAGAATTAGAATAGAAGTATTCCATTTAGAACAGAAATACCCATCTTTCTCACACACACACACTGAATTGGGAAACTGGTCCCATATCCCCAGTCGGACCCGCTATACCAAACAGATAAGGAGCTGCCAACCAAGGTCCGGATCGGGCGGGTATCCCCCTTGTTGTAGACCTGATTTTTGGGGCCTTCAACAGGACCATCAGAAGGAAACACAAAGGAAGAGGTGAAGTCAAGAAAGTTGTGACAACGATGTATCCGATGCCGTGACAATATCAACAATCATAGGTAAAGGAAAATCAATAACAAAACAATTCAAATAAAAAACTATGGATAATAAAGGTATGCTCGTACTTGATGATGCTAATTATCAGGATTGGAAAGAAATATGAAGTCTAGGACAATATCCCTCATATCTGATGTTTGGAATTTAGTCTATAATGGTTATACTAAAACTTCACCATCAAGAAAAGAACTCTAGAAGAATAGTTAGGTATTAAATGAAATATTTTGTAACATACCTAATTCAATATTAGAGAAAATTATGCACTATGAAACCACAAAGGAGATATGGGATAATCTGTTGGAAATCCATGAAGGAGAAGGAAAACTAGTAACAAAGGAAGTTTGTTCATCAGGGAAACCAATAGGTAATCTTTTCTCTAAAACATCAAATGGATCTGAAGGAAATTGTAGTCTATCAGAATATGAGTGTGACCATGAAAAAACCTTTTCAGATGGAGTTACTGATTCAAAAGAAGAGGGGTTAGAGGAAGTATTTAAACTTAAAAGAAAACGTATTTATGCCTTGAAAAGTATAAACAATCTCGAGGATAAGTTGTAGGAATATAAAATCACTGACCATGATGAATCAATAAATATTGCAATAGTAATAGAACAACTTAACGAAAGAAATGATATTGTGAAGGACTTGAAGTTGATATCATCTCTTTAAGAACAAATCTAGAAAATTCAAACAAATGAAATGAGGAGCTACTACAAGTATTTTATGGGCTTAAAGAAGAAATTATTGAGTTAAGAACATAATTGGAAGAAGGAAGAAAAATTGAAGAAGGAATGAGGAAGTAGTTTGTGGAAAAGGAAGATCAGTGTCAAAGAATGGAGGTTGAGGTAAGCATTCTAAAAGATAAATTAGCAGAAAAGGAAAAAACATTTGAAATTTCATGATAGTACAAGGATATTGGACAATATTTTTAATAGTCAAAGATCCCCCTCAATCAAATCAGACATTGGATTTAATGAAACTGTTAAGAGAAAATCTAGCTCACAAGCTTGTGCAAACAATCTTGAGGTTAACAAAGCAAACTTTGAAAATACTGGTAAATAATTATTAAGTCAACCAAACCAACAATTGAGAAAAGTGAATTTTCAAAGGAAATCATTTGCTCCCAATAATATAAATGAAAATACATTCTCTCTTTTGGTTAACGATATTGAATTTTTTATTTGTCATAAATTTGGACACATTGCAACCAAATGTTGAAGCAGATTATTCAGACCTCAAGCAAATAGTCTATCCACAAGAAGATTATCAGTTCCTAGGTACTCAAGTTTCTTTAAGGGGTATTGTTTTACATGCAATGCATTTGGTCACAAAGTTATTGATTGTAATAAGAGAAATATGAAGAATAAAAATTTGATTCTATTGCCCCATTCTCTGGTCATGTAAGGTGTTATACATGTACTAAGTTTGGACATGTAGCAAAATAATGCATATCAAGTCAATGAATTAATACAAATATTTTAGACAATAAGCAGATTCCATCCAAAGCAAGTAACAGGACAAGAATACTACTATCAAAAGACCTGAAAAAAATGGATCACTAGCACCTTACATATTAAGCAAAAGGAAGAAAAATAAATAAAGTGTGGCCTTCCCCTATGCACATTTGAATAAGAAGATAAATGGTACATAGATAGGGGACAATCTCATCACATGTATGGAAATAACAACAAATTTATCTCTTTCAAGAAAAACAAGAGTGGCAAGGTTATTCTTGGAAATAATGCACTTGTAAAGGAACTAGGAAAGGGTAGTGTTGATCTTGATATTAAGAACACAGAAGCAACTACTATATTATTGGTTGAAGGGCTGAACTAAAAAATTCTAAGTGTATGAAAAATAGATTATAAAGGGAATGTAATTGTATTTACATTAACTAGATGCAAAATTATAGAATAAGACACTGGAAAAGTTATAGCAAAAGGATTCATAAAAGAAAAAAATGTATATGTTCTAAAGAAAAATTTAGGTAGGAATAAGAAGTCAAGTTCCTCAACTTCAGATTCAGAGTAGGGGAAGATATTCCCCAAGGCAATGTATCATATCTTATGCTTATTTCTAAAATGACCGCATAAATTTATGTCAATAAGGTTCACATGATTAGTGGTGCATGATCTCAGGGGGAGCTATGCATGTGCGTTATTTCAACCTTGATGATGATTTCATCTATTATTCTTTTGGTGATGATTTATGCTACTAATGTTGCATCTGCTTAAGTTGTTGTGTTCAGGGAAAGATATGACATGTTCAAGGGGAGATTCTCATATGCTTTCAACAATTCATTATGGTTATGAAATTGGTTTATTGTATACCTTTGATGATGGCTATTTGATGTTTGGGTGTGTTGATCCATGATGTGTTTATGAGTTATGCATCTATTGTGATCAAGATTGACATAGATTCAGGGGGAGCATCTCCTCTGCTTCCAATGGTTCATAGTTGGCATTATAGTTTATTATTAGCAGAAAAGAAACATGGGCACTACTTGTCTAATATTGGTTTATTGCAGATTGTTGATAGGATTTATGATGATTTAATGATTATTGTTGTTGTAATCAATCTTCTTACATTGGTTCTTCTATGCATTGATTACTATTGGAAGATATATATGTTGTTGTCACTATGTCATGGTTGATGTTGGTTGATATTCAATATGTTGTTGATTAGTCATATTATACTTAATGACTTGTGATGTTGGAGGTCTTCTTTGACTTCATATATGATGTTGATAAGTCTCTTGTTTATGGAAAGTAATCACTGTGATATAATGTCTTGAATGTTGATCATGCTTAAGGAGAGCCCCACCTATGTTGATGTTGAAATTATGTATTGAGAACAGTCATGCGCTACCATGTATTGTGCTTCTATTTATGTATGCCATGTATTAATCATGCATATGTATCATAATTGTCCAATATTTGGTGTATTGGTCAATAAGTGACCCATGTTGCAAACATTGTAAAATTCGGTCATGTATGGGCCATTGGTCATGTCATGTTTATATCCCTGTTACTTTGGGTGATTGATGTAAACTTGGGATCATAGAGTCACTATCTGTGTTGGTCATGCTTATGGGAAATATATGCTTATGTGCACCATGTATTTTCTTTATAAATCCATGTACTTACATTGTATATCACTGGAAAGTACAATATTATATACTCAAGGGGAGAAAGGACAATTTATGGTGATATCTTGTAGTTTAACTATTTGATTCACAATAACAGATCAAATTTATAGTTTTAAGCATTGTAGGGGGAGTACTTCTCCTACTTTGGTTCTACCCTTTACCCTTGATCTCAAAGGGAGAGAGAAGGACTTGGTGTTTTTCACGAGGTTGACATCTAGTCCAAAGGGGGATATTGTTGGCATTGTGGCTGATGTGTTTTACTTTATATCAACATGGATGTCAAATTTTCCATTATGTCATGGGTTGATTACACTTCTGTCACATCATGTCATTATGATTTTGTCACAATATAACATTGTTGGTATGCATGTTGAATTTATGTCCCTGGCTAGGTCATGGATGTAGGATGTTTCCTCATGATTAGGAAATGTATTCTAGGTATCCTTATGATTATAGAGGTGTCTTGATTATTTCATATGAGTTGCATAAATTTTCACAAGGTCTCGATGAGTTGTAGAAGGATGGACAAGGATTGGAGCTGTTTGAAGGTGAAGACAACTAATGAGACATAGGTGGCCAATTGGAGAATATTTAATAAGGTTTGTGAGGTGATATTAAAGCCTTATCAAATCAAATCTTGACAGGTCCCTTAGGTGTTGGTAAAGGAAGAGTAGAAGTTGGAGAAAGTTTGAGCAAAGTTTGACAATGTTTTTGGCTGATTTCAAGGCTTGGAGATAGGGTTATGAAGGTTTCCTTTGCTGGAGGAGCATTAATTTCTATGTTAATGTAGGTTGTGTGTTCAAGCCATGCGTTATAATTCCATTACCAAAGGGGGGAGGTGCATTACTACTTGTAAGCTCAGAAAAAGAAAAACTTTGGCCCAAACCATGGTTTTTTTCCCAAGGTAATCTTTTGGAAGTTCCATTCGATCCTGTCAAAGTTTCATATCCACAAATCCATCGGATTTTCTCTTGGTATTGGAAAGGGACAAAGGTTATAAAAGGGGAATAATATTAAGAAGCAAGTGTATGCATTCTTTTTGGAAATATTGACAAGGGGGTGAATCAATATTTCTTTCATTTGTTATTAATGCCAATTAAGATTTTATTACAAATTGAACTAGAACATAAGAGACAAAAGAAAATAATCTTATTAATAAAATGTAATGAGTACTTCAATCCTCAGGTTCCAACCTTTACAAAATTTTTCCAAGACTCCAATCTTGGATGAGGACTCCAATCCTCTTTCAAAAAATCTCAAGCACCAACTTGATAAATAATCAGGACACCAATTCCACCAAGCTCCAACTTGGTAAACAACAAGGAAACCAATCCAAAAAATATTTACTAATTAAATTATTTCAATTTCTCCAATTTAATCTTCATATCAAATATCCTTCAAAACTTAAAATTATTTCAAAAACATGCACTCAACATTTCTTCAGAGTTTCAATAAGGTTATGCAGCTAAAGGTATTCCAAGAAGTATCACTATAGAGTCTAATGAGTGTCAATGTAGAAGAAATTCCCAATCAATATATATAACAAAAGGGGCTTCCATAAAGTCTGCTTCAACTCAATTCAAGAATCACTGAATAATTTACAACTTCAAATGTTTGCTTTGTCCAAAATGAAAGGTATCCAATAGTTCGAATTTTGATGACAAACAAGTCTTCACTAGAATAGGTCCAAAAATAAACTTGAACTATAAACAATCTGAGTTATAAGTCTGAGATTGTTCTTCAGGTCCACAATTTCGTCTTCAAGGTTATCACAAGTCTAGGCTTGAGGTTCTAGGTCTGCTGCTCCAACAATCTGTAGATGTCACGAAGTCTGCAACCCAACACAAGATTGAATTTATTCTCCATAGATCCAAAGAAAGAGGTCACCATAGGACCGAATCTCATTGGAAGTCTCAGGTCTAAAAAACTATGCAATCTTCAGGTCCGAACTATGTAAACCTCAGGTCCGAGTTTTGGTGCAAAATCCTCCCAAAAGTCTGAGCTATAACAACATCACAGGTCTGAGTTTTTTGTGCAAAACCTTCCCAAAAGGTTGAGCTATAACAATATCACATGTTCGATTTTTTTGTACAAAATCTTCCCCAAAAATTTGCGCTCTATCACAAGTTCAAAAAGTCTTCAAAAACTATCACAAAAAATACCAACCAATGATCTTATTCTTAGCTCTTTTAGTTCATGAGTTATGAACTAGCCTCCTTGTTCTGCACTGTACTTTTTTTCTTGAAAAAGGATGATGCTTAATTGAACTTCCCATTACTTGTATTTATACTAATTCGTTTGTTCAAAATAGTCACGACTTATGGAGATCTGACCTGTATGTAGGAGGCTGACTTGAGTTGATTTACATGAAGTTTATTTTTTATACTTAAAAAAATAAATTATCCTCAATGCTAAGGGTTTAAAGGGTGAGTATATTGTTAAGAAAATATATATTACAGAGCAATGGAACACATAAAACATTGCAGAAACACAAACACAAAAAACACATAAAAAAAGAAACAACCAGTCCTTCCCTTTATATTATGCAACAAAATGAAGAGATACAACCTACAACAGATCCACTGCAATTTCCTCTTCGCTTTAACATAGTCTCCTCTCTCTTTCTCGCTCAAAATAATAATACACAGTCACAATACAATTCCCTCATATACACTGAGGGTTGCCTTCTAGGGGAAAAAACCTTAAACTAACATAATTTCTACTGTCAGATCATCCGCTTAATGAACGACTTAGATTGACTACAAAATTACAATATTTTACAGGGCAATTTTTCATCTATTTTTATCTTCGAGGGCAATACCCCCGATGATGGCAATTAAACAGGTGGCGTTGCCACCCTATCAGGAACTAGGGTCCAATGTGGCGATACCTCTGAATAAATAAGATAATCAGGCTCCACACCCAACATATATTTTTAGTAGAAAGGTCTTCAAACCTTCTTCAAGTTGGTGAAAGAGGTATTTCAAGGTATTGATACTATTGTAAAGAATAAATTGTTCATTTGTGACAACCTTTAGAATTCTATGACAATTCTTAGGATTTCTTAGCATGGTCTTCTAAAGGTATCCCTCTTCTGATTAGGGCATCATCATTTATGGACCTAGGGTTTGCATAGATGGTTAGGGTATCATCTAGTGCTAGGGTTTCATCATATATTTGTCATAAATATTTAGGGTTTAAGGTTTCATTTTATGTACATAGGCTTAGAGTCTGCTTCAATAAGGCTAGATTTTATGGCATTATTAACATCAATGACAACTTTATCCAACAATATCCCCCTTTATCATTGATGGAAATAATCTCCCCCTTTCAACATTCTCTCCCTCTGTCACTGTTCTGCTCTCTCTTGTCTTCATACTTCTCTTTTTTTTGACATTAAAACAAATACTCTAATGGGATGCAAGTGAAATAACCCCCATATTTTAACGAAGATGTTCAAATTCTTCTTAGGGAAGTGATTTTGTAAAGATATATGCAATTTTGGTGTTGACATGCTCCAATATGATGTTTTGTTATGCAACTTGCTCTCATAGGAAGTGATATTTGACTAGGATATGTTTTGTCTTTGAATGCATCACTTGATTCTTTGAAAGATTGATTGCACTAGTGTTGTCACAATAGATGGTGATTGGTTGATTTGTTTATGTGTTGACATCCTTAAAAGATTCCTTAATCCATAGAATTTGTGTACAATAGTCTGTAATAACTATGTATTCGACTTCAACTCTGGAGAGAGATATCGATGATTGCTTCATGCGAAGCCAAGATACAAGGCAATCTCCCAAAAAGAATCCAATTCCAGTAGTATGTTTCTGATCATCAACACATCCTGCCCAATCTGCATCAATATATGTTGTCAAACTAAGTGTTGTGCTCTTAGGAAACCATAACCCAAAATCAATGGTGTCTTTCAGATATCTGAGAATTCTCTTTACAACTAGCATATGAGATTATTTAAGGGTTGATTGGAATATTGCTACCATTCCCACTCCTTGCGTGATATCTGGTCGTGAAGCTGTCAAATATAATAGGGCTCCAATCATTGATCTATAAAGAGTAACATCTACCATAGGGGATTCATCATATTTACTTAGTTTTCATTTTGTAGTCATAGGTGTGCTCACAATGGCACATTCTTCCATTCCAAAACGCTTCAGCATATCTCTAAGATATTTTGCTTCTGAGATAAGATACCTACCTTGGTTTGTGATCCAAACTTAATCAGGAACACAAAAACTTACATATATAATCATAAAAACAGAGATACAACAGAAAAACACTTCATTTCATTAATAGAAAAACATTGAACTATGCTTACAAACAGAATGGAAATAAGATAACTTGGGCGATGGTAGCTTATCTCTGAGAAGAGATGTGGCGGCTAGATGCCTCTGAACTCTGTTATAATGAGGCTCAAGGGCCTATTTATTATTGGAAAACATGATAAAACCATAAACAACCAAAACCGTAACCCCAGGAGAAGTAACACCAAGAGTTTGTGGGCCTCGTTGGGGTTAGTTGGGCAGCCAACTTCTTGGGGTCGTAACTTGGTCATATTATCTCCATTTGGCGTGTACGATACCTTGTTGGAAAGGTCTTGCCGAGTACTACAGGTTTCGCTATAAGCCCCTTCTAATGGCAATGAGCTTGCCGCAAACCCAAAAAAACGTCGTTTAGGGGGTCAAAACTGCTTTGGAAGTTCAAGACCCGAAAAACTGCTAAACATAGTAAATGATGAAATGAACAAGGAAACAAATGAAACTGACTGGGGGGTCTAGGTGGAATAGGTGGGTGGCCACCAATATCCACCTGGATCACTCCTCCCCCCTTAGGAAGCAAGGGTCCCCATTGCGTGCAGAGCCTCCATGAGGTGAGGAAATTTTTGTTGAACTTGGTCCCTGGTGAACCACTTGCCCTGATGGAGGAGTTGACCTGCTTTGACAACTCGCTATAACTGTATCATCTATTAGTGAGTGTTCTTGATTTGTGTGCCCATGATCTGATTGGTTGTGGCTTGTTCCATGCAGTTTGAGTTGATCTCTGTTGGTGTGAGCTGTTTTGCAATGTCAGATGTGTCCAACAATGGTGGAAAATATGGCCGAAGGTGATCAACATTGAACACTAGGTGCAAACCAAGGAATGGTGGGATGCTAAGCTCGAAGGCATTATCACTGATGGCCTTTTTGATGGTGTATGGCACATAGTGGAGTAGGTGAAGCTTGCGGTGGGGTCCAACAAGGCGCCCCTTCTGCAAATGAAGCCAAACTTTGTCGCCCATTTGGAACTTGTGCGGTACTTGATGCTGATCATGGTGCTGCTTGTACTTAGCATTGGCTCTGTCCAATATATCATGGACTTATTGGTAGATGTGTTAAATACGCTGAATGAAGTTGTTATTCCTTTCAACTTCGAACTGCACGTGAGCTGAATCTACCTGATTGGCTACAAATGGTATGGCTACATCAATGGGGCATAATGACTAAAATCTTAGCCCTACCTGAAAGGGGTTGTGGCCTGTTGAGTTGTGGATAGATCTATTGCAGCTATGTTGGACATAGGGGATACTTTCATCCCATGTGCGTGGATGCTTCGAGTTGTACATGCGCAGAATGTGTATGATCATCCTGTTGAAAACCTATGTTTGGTCATCAGTTTGGGGATGGAAAATCATGGACTTAGTAAGTTTTGTATCTAGCATTGACCAGATACTTGACAAAAATGCACTCATGAATCTGCTGTCCTGATCTGAGATAATGGGCTGTGGGATCCCAAAGTGTACCCACATTCACTCAAAGAAGAGCTTACTAATGGCCTCTGGTGTGATACTCTTCTTGTAGGCCGCCATGATGGTCATCTGAGACAATCTGTCGACGACAACGAAAACACAATTGTTGCCATGCTTAGCAGAAGGAAGGCTTGACATATAATCCATGGAAACAAATTCCCAAGGCCGACTAAGAGTAGGTAGAGGAGTATAAAAGCCTTGCTTCTTGATGGTTGGTTTGGAAATGGCGCAGGCGGTGCAGGATCTAATGTACTTCCCAACATCCTAACGAAGTTTTGGCCAATAAAAATACTTCTGCAATATCGCCACTATTTTCTCTACTCCGAAATGTTTGACAAACTGACTGTAGTGCACCTCCCAAATCATCTTGGCACACTCACTTGAAGGAACACATGTGTCCCAAGTGGAAAATTAGTGCATCTTGAAGGTGAAATTTGGAATTTGCTTCCCTTCTAGGAGTGTCTGGTATATGTTGTCAAACTCTGGATTGCTCTTGTAAAGATGCGGCCACCTCGATTTCTTGTGCCCACAGGAGTCAAGCACAATGATTAGCACCATGACTGGTGGTCGGCTGAGGCAATCAAAAACATTATTGGTGTTTCCCTTCTTATACTTAATGCTCAAATGGACCTGTCCCAGATATGTGGACCAATTCTGATGGCGATCGTTTTGCAACTTCACTTGTGTCTATATGAACTGTAGAGGCCGGTGGTCTGTGTGGATGATCATTTCCTTCCCCAGAATGTAATGCTTCCATTGACGGTAGAACTGCACAATGGAATGCATTTCTTTGTCGTAAGTGGGGTACTTTCAAACTGTGTCTGAAACTGTCTCACCATGGTAAGCCACTAGATGCCCATTTTGAGTCAGAATCACACCAATAACATAGTCAGGGGAATTTGTCTCAATCTCAAATGGTTGTTGCACGTCTGGCAATGCGAGCACTGGTGCATAACATAGGTGAATCTTCAACTTAGTGAATTCCTTTTGTTGGGTTTCCAACAAAAAAACTTTTCTTTCGCTTCGCCCTTGGTGACTTGAATTAAAGGCCAAGTGATATGAGAGAACCCCAACATGAACCTACGGTAGAAATTGGCAATACCTAAAAAGCTGCTAAGCTCTATTAGAGTGGTTGGGGCTAGCCAATCTCGAATGAATTGTATCTTGGATGGTTCCACATGTACAACCTAAGCATCAATGATGTATCACAGATATTGAACCTAGGTTAGGCCACCAATGCATTTATCCAAGTTAGCACACATCTTGTGTTGTCGTAGGGTTTGAAGGACCTATCGAATATGGTGGAGGTTCTCTTCCCAACTCTGGATGAGAATCAAGATGTCATCTAAATACACCACAATGAATGCATTGGTGAACGTTCACAAGATGTCATCCATCAGTCTCATGAAGGTTGCAGGGGTGTTTGTCAATTCGAACGACATGCCAAAACATTAGAAAATTCCCTCCTTGCATTTGAAGGCAGTCTTCCACACATTAGAGGGTTCGATAAGCACCTAGTGATAACCTAACTTCAAGTCAATCTTGCTGAAATATTTGACCCCTTTGAGTTGGTCTAGAAGGTCATCAATCAACGGGATTGGGTGCCTATTCCAGACAATCATCTTGTTCAGCACCCGATAGTCAATAGAGAGCTTCCAGGTGCCATCCTTCTTTTGTACCAATACAATCGGGCTCCCACAAGGTGATGAGCTTGGCTTGATGTGCCCTTTGTGCAATAGTTCCTGAATTTTCCTCTTGATGTCACTATTCTCCAGAACAGAGCGTCAATAGATCGGTTCATTGGGAAACAACGCGCCCGGGGTCATATCGATGGAGTGCTGACCTCATAGTGCTGAGGTGCCCTTGTGGGTGAGGCAAAAATATCCCTATACTCCTCCACGATCTTGTCCATATGGTTTTTTTGTGCAGAGGAGCCCTACCTGGAAGTCGTGGCCACAACCTTATTCTTTCCCTAGTGGTAAATCATAAGGAATTTTTATTTCCTGGTATGGGGAAATGATATTACTAATTTTCTTTGCAGTGATCAAAGAGATAGCGGTAGGCGGGGCTAGCTCTGGTATCCTGTACAGCTTATTATCCAAAGTAATAATCAAAGAGCAAGGTCTAAACTTATATACAACATGTCACTTCCACAAGTATGGTTGTCCTAAAAATACATCACAAACTTCAAGAGGATAAATGTCACACAATACCTCATCCGTGAAGGGCTTGATGCTGTAGGGAAGGTGACGTTGCTGGATGACGCGAAGATATTGTCCTTAGTGAAACCACCCGATGGTGTACGTATGTGGATGTGATGTAGTCTTTAGGCCCAATCGCTTCACGACCTCTGCTGAAATGAGGTTCTTTTGGCTCGTGCTGTCGACAATGAACTATAGTGGAGAACCTCTCATCCACATTTGTGAGTGGAAGAGGCTTTCCCCCTCCTTTGGATATTCAGGCTCAATCTTCTGGATCTTGGTGGTGGCGAAGATGGCACTGGGATCCACATCAATGATCTACTTCCCTTTGTCAGTTACCTTTTCGGGTTTTGATTCATAGTCAGAACCTAAGTCTGATTTGAAAGCCTTCAACTCGGCCACCAATGATTGCTTGGCCTGACATTCACTTGTATTGTGAGTGGAGCTCTTATGGAACTTAAACCATTTTCCCGTGTCCTTCGTCATCTTTGTGGTGTTTATATTTGCTTGTGGCTTCAGTGGGATGTCCTGTGTAGACCTGCCTTCGCTTGGTTCTTTGTTTTGTGGTTTGGGGGCGCCTTTTCCTTACTTTGGATTTGCAGATCCAAAGTCTCGTGTCTTCTATTTAAACTTCTGCTCAATCTTGATAGTGTACTGATACGTCGTGCCGAGTGAGGAAATGTCTAGGAACTCCATCTCGTCCTGGATGTAGTTGTGTAGACATCCAGTACTTGAGAACTAAATGCCGCTCAATATCCTTGATACCCAACTTTGTGTGAAGGGTATATAAAATATTTGTGAACTCTGACACATCTTTGTCCCTTCCTTGCCATAGCGTGGTCCACTTTATGTATTTGTATTCATAGCTCCTGAAAAGGTAATATTGTTCCTTGATGGCGTCGCATAAATAATTCCAAGTGGGTAAGGCTGAAAACAAAAAGGGTTCACTCTTGTCCTTTTGTTCATAGTAGGTTTCCCACGAGTCCTTGACGTGTGCGGCGAATTTGAGAAGTGAAAAAGTAATCTTTTCCTGATTAGAAAAGTCATGAATTGAAAAATATCCTTCCAATAGATTTAACCATTTATCTATGGCATCTGCATCTATCAGGCATTCAAATATGGGAATATGGAAGCTAACTTGTACCTTAGAAGGAGTGGCGCCTCCAGGGTGGCCGTTGGATGAAGATGCATCCCCTGTGGGTAGCCGTCGAAGGATCTGGGCAAAGTTATCCATCATCGCGTCCCTCTGTCACTTGAGGGCTTCCTCGAGCAACATTTTGAAAGGATCTCCTGCCCCTTGTCTTTATTTTCTTCCACCATGGGAGGTCGTCAGGTTTTGCAAGTTTGATCTTGCAATGGTTCAACTTTATCAAGCCCTAACTCCTTATACCTTGACCTCATTGGGGACATGCAAAGAAAAAACAGAGAAAGAGAAAACTGCTCTAATACCAATGATCTGAACTTAAACATGAACACAACAACTTACAGATATAATCATAAACACAGAGATGCAGTAGGAAAACACTTCATTTCATTAATAGAAGAATACTGAACTATGCTTACAAACAAAATGGAAATAAGATAGCTCGGGTGATGGTAGCTTATCTCTGAGAAGAGATGTGGCAGCTACATGCCTCTAAAATCTGTTACAATGAGGCTCAAGGGCCTATTTATTATTGGAAAAAATGAGAAAACCATAAACAACCAAAACCCTAACCCCAAAAGATGTAACACTAAGCGTTTCTGGGCCCTGTTGGGATTAGTTGGGAAACCAACTTCCTGAGGTCGTAACTTGGTCATATTATCTCCATTTGGCACGTACGATACCTTGTTGGAAAGGTCTCGCGTAGTACTAAAGGTTTGACCACAAGCCCTTGCCTATGGCTATGGGCTTGCTGCAGACCCCAAAAACACATCGTTTAGAGGGTTAAAACTGCTTCGAAAGTTCAAGACCTGAAAAACTACTAAAAAATAGTAAAATCTGAAATGAATAAGGAAACTGATGAAACTGACTGGGAGGTCTAGGTGGAATAGGCGGGTGGCCACCAATATCCACTTGGATCAGTTTGAGTTACTTGAAGTCCAATAAAGTAGGATAACCCACCAATGATTGACATTTCAAATTCTTTTGACATATTTTGGGAAAAAGCATCACTCATCTCATTATTATTGTCGGCAAAGATCAAGTCATCAACATACACAAGTGTGATTAACACATTGTCTTTATCTATCTTCATGTAAATATTGCTTGCATATATTCCTCTTTTGACGCCTTGCTGCTGAAGATAATGATCTAGTTTCACATACCAAGATATTGGATCATGTTTTAATCCATACAAGGCTTTCTTCAGTTTGCAAACAAAGCCTTTTTCTTTTGCTAAATCGAACCCTTCTGGTTGTTCCATGCCAACTTCTTCCTTTAAGTCGCCATTTAGAAATGTTGACTTTTTGTCCCTTTGATAAACTTTGAAACCTTTTGAGAAATAAAATTCCAATAACATCCTTATAGCTTCCAATCGAGCTACATAAGAGAAGGTTTCTTCAAAGTCAATTCTTCAATTTGAGAGTACCCTTTGCACACCAACCTTGCCTTGTTTCTGATGATCTTTCTATCTTCATTCAGCTTGTTCTTCAACACCCACTTGATTCTTATAACATTTTTATCCTTTGGATGAGGTACTAGCTCCAATTTTCCATTCTTTTCATTTTGACACATCTCTTCTTCCATTGCTTTTATCCAATGAGGATCCTTACTAGCATGAGATAAATTTTCTGGTTCTAACATGGATAGTAAGGCAACATCATTCATCTTTAGAGTATTTGTCATCTTCCTTCGAGTTTGTATTCCATCAAATACATCACCAATAATTTGATCTTTCAGACAATTTTTTTGAATGAACTTTACCCTTGATGGAGTTTGAGATGGTTCCTTTTGATTTTCTTGCTCCTTTTCTTCCTTTGTAGTATCTTCTTCAGGTTCTCCAAGAATAAGATATTCTTCATTGATTTCAAATTAATTTTCAAGAAGTTCCTCATCAATCTTTACATCAATTATTTCAACTACCTTTCACAATTGATTTTTGTAGCAATTGTAGGCTTTGCTTCTTGCAAAATATCTAAGAAATATTCCTTCATCAACTCGAGGATCAAAATTTCTTGTTGAGTCATCATTAATATTCATAAAGAATTCACTTCCAAATATTATAAAATATTTTACTGAAGCAAGTCTTCGTTTCCATAGTTCATATGGAGTTTTGCCACTATTTGTACAAAGTTGAGCCTTGTTCATAGTATATACCGTTGATCTAACTACTTCTCTCGAAAATTTTGGCTGCAAATAAACTACAAGTAACATTGTTCTTGCCATGTATTGTATGAATTTGTTCCTTCTTTCAACTACTCCATTTTGTTGTGGATTTCTAACAATAGACAATTCCCTTTTGATTCCATGTGCCTCACAAAATTCATTGAATTCTTTTGAAGTAAATTCTCCACCTCTATTTGTTCTAAGGCGATTGATTTTTTATTTCCATTCATTTTCAACAAGAGCCTTGAAATTCTTAAAGCATTATAATGCTTCATATTTAAATATTATGAAATATACCCACATCATTCTAGTATAATTATGGGAATGTATCTTACTACTTGTGTTTTGCTAATCTTCACCAAATTGTCAAAGTTTAGATGTTACACTTTCTTATGCCATAACCAACTTTCATCTACTTAACTTATGTAGCATTTTTTTCCTTGAATTTCACTAAAAACATACACATTATATGACGTTCTTACTCCTTTTCCCACAAGTTTTCCTAAAGAAGAATTTCTTATCTCACAATCCTTGTCACTGAAAATAATATTGTGTACTTGGTCACAAATTTGGTTGATGCTTAGAAGATTGTGCTTGAGTCCTTCAACAAGTAGTGCATTTTGTGCTTTGCCCTTGCCATTAACGAGAGTCATTGTGCCTTTACCAAAAATATTAGTAGATCCACTTCCAAAAGATACATTTCCGTCCTTTTTGTCGAGCGAGATAAACTTCTTTAAGTCACCATTCATGTGCTTAAAACATCCAAGTCAAGTCCCTTTCACTGCCACTGTGATTAGGTCAGTCCAAGAGATAGTTGCTCGGTAGTTACCCCTCCTGCCATCCGAGCTTAGGCTGCTCGAGATCAAATGGCTGGATATATAGACCCCTAAGTCCCAGGGTGGATAGCCTAATAGTCAGCTGCCCCCGCTACTAAGGCTAGAGCATTGTTGTGAGCCATCAAATCCATAGTCATGGTTGTTTAGGCCCCATTAGTCCCGTCCTTAGGTCCTCCCAATAGAATGTTGCCTGATGTGTAGCCACCAAACCACTAGAGTGAGAGAATTTGATTGTGCCTCCCTCTATGTTCCATAAGAAATCCTTCCAGTGATGTTCAATTGTTGTGCTATCCCCCTCCACCTAAAGATGGAGATTTATTTAGCTCCTTTTCTCGATCGCTTGGTTCCATTGGAGAAATCCAACTTAGGGTTAGTCCCATTATCTAATCCCAATTATTTATCCATTTGAACCAATTGATCCAGATCTCACCAGAGGCAAGACCCTAGCTTCTTCCTGGGTACTCTATTACTAATGGAAAGACTTTCTCTTTGGACTAATGCGAGGAAGGAACTAGTCTCGACCATCGGGAGAGGAAGATTGAGCAAAGGAAGCATCCTCGCCAACGCCATAACCTGCGCTAATCCCAAATCGAGAGTCAGCAGCATAAGGGCGCATATCCAACAACATTAACATCAGTAGACCGAGTAGTTTATTGAGCTTATTCTGTTTATATAGTTGCACTAGTAGCAGTTTCAGTAGTTACAGCATCAGTAGCAGGGGCAGCTAGACCAAGTCCATTACCAGTACCAGCAACAGAAGTAACATCAGCATCCCTTCCAGTTAGAGAACCAACTTCCAGCATTTCTTCCAGGTCGAGAATTAGCAGCCAGTGGAGATGAAAGATCTCCACCCCATGTGAACAGAGTCTAAATTCCTAGATCATTTTCTAGTTTAGCGAGATTTTCCGCATATCGTACGCCAGGTTAACATATAAATATTGACCAGTATTTATGCCAGCCAATGACAGATGTGATTGATGAAGCCATTCCTTTCTCTGCTTCTGGGTCTCGATCATAAAAGGCAGGGTCTCTATCTATATCTGCTATTTTTACCCATCTCTATCTCTCTCTCTCTCTCTATATATATATATCTCTGGTTGGATGTCCAAAACCAGAACCAGTAGTTTTCGTTGATGTTGCAGTTTCTTACTTTTCACCAGTTAACCTAGTCGATGAACCAGGAGTTTAAGCACCAGCACCAGTTTTCTCAATATACAAAGAAATCAATTCAGTTGGTTAAGCATAACCAGTTGATCCAGGACCAGCAGCTCTAGGCCAGCCAACATCTAAGCCAAAGCCAACCAGGCTTTGCTACTACCCTTACCTAATCATTCATCACCGTCACTACCACCAGCTTATCCACCACCTTCTGGTTATTTAGTATTTTGAGAATATTAAGCCTAAACTGTTGACTCTATCTACAAACCAACTGGTTTCCTCATTTTGTGCACACAAATATAGACCACATCTATATGTAGTAGATTCCTTTCTTCTCCAAATATTTCCTTTTGGCTCCAGAGGACAATTTTGTACTTCATGAACTAGATTATTACATTTGGAGCATTCTAGACTATACTTTGACAAAGGATCAAATGAGTTATAGGTCTTGATCTAATCTTGTCTCCATGAATTAATAGAGTTATTTGGGAAATTGGTCCTATATCTTCTTGAATTATCATCCTTACTGCTTCTATAAGCCTTGCAATGCTTAGCTTGTTGACCAAAATTTTTACAAAAGAAACATTGACCAAGAAAAATAGTTTGATACTTGTTAGGGTAGTCTTGGATTGATGTGACATATTTTTCTAAAAAGAATTCTTCTCATTTCCTAGATTATTGTAAGTAGATATTTGAATTGGATGGAACCACATTTCTCCTCTTGGATAATTGCAAAGAACATCAACATAGATTTTTGGCCTTTCTTCATGACAAGTGCTAGTGTTCTCCCTTAAGTTTGATGATTCACTTGTGTAGCCAAGCCCTGATTTGTCATGTTTTGGTCTTTGAGTGTTTAGGATGACATTAAGGGTTTGATAGCTTTGTGAACTTCTGTTAACCTAATTCAACTCCTTTATTAGAAAGACAACTTCCGCTTCTATTTTTTTTTTTATAAATTTCTTCTTTTCCATTTAGTTTGTTATTCAAGATTTCTTCTTTCCTCTTTGCTTCTTCCTTATCAGTTTTGAGAGAGATGATATTCTTTCTTAGTTTTTCATTTTATTTAATAACACTAATTAACAAATCATCCACATTTCCTTCTTCTTCTTCTTCAAGCTCATTAGTATCATTTTCAAATGCCATGAACAATACTTCACTATTCCCTTCTTAGTCATCTTCCTCATTAGAATCACTATCTTGTTTAGAGAAGAAATTCCTTTTGTTTGACCCTTTCTTGAATAACCTTCTCTTAAGTTCATCTTCATCAGAATCAACACTTTATTGTTTGGAGAAGAAAATTTTCTTGTTTAGTCCTTTCTTTTTGAATGTTTTTCTTTTGGGTCCATCTTCATCATCACTATCATCTTTGAAGGGACACTTTGCTATTTTACCACATTTAAAAAAAATGAGAGGGTACTTAACTTTGAGTTTGGATCATTTCTTTAGCTTCTTCATAAATTGTGCCAATTTTGTCTCAACATCTAAATCATCGCTGCTGTAACTATAAATTTTTTTTGTTTATTGATGCTTTTGAGGCCTTGAAAGCAACTTCTTTGGGATTTGATAATCTTGCTCTCATTTCATATGCAATGAGAATTCCATGAAGTTCATCCATTAACAAGGTGTCCAAGTCTTTCAACTCTTCTATGGCACTGACTTTGGAATCAAATAGGTCTGGAAGTGATCTCAAAACTATCTGGACAATTGTCTTCTCCTTGATGTATTCACCTAGACCTTTGAGTGAGTTGACAACTTCATCTACTCGGACGAAATAAGTAACAATATCTTTTTCGTCATTCATTTTTAGACTTTCAAATTGCCTTATAAAAGTCTGGAGTTTTTTCTTCTTGACTTTGGTATCTCCTTCATAAATTCTAATGAGCTTGTCCCACATTTCCTTAGCCGATTCATAGCTCATAAACTTTGTGAATTTTGAATCAGATAGTCCACTTGCTATAGAATTTAAGGTTTTGAAATTTGCTCTGTAATATTTCTTTCCATATTGATATGTAGGTAGAGGAGATGAAATTGTATAACCATCTATAACTGATTTCCATACATCTACTCCAAGATACATCAAGTAGAACTTCATTCTAATTTTCTAGAAAGAAAAAATTGTGCCATAAAGAAGATGAGCCTTCCCTACTCCCTAACTAGCCATTGTGAATTAAAATCCTTCTTCTAGCTGTTACGCTGATTTAAAAGAAGCTAGCTCTGATACCAATTGTTGGAAATACTGAAAAGGGGGTGAATCAATATTTCTTTCAATTGTTATTGATTCTAGTTAATATTTTATCACAAATTAAACCAAAATATAAGAGACAAAAGAAAATAATTTTAATAACCAAAAGTAACAAGGACTCCATTCCTCAGGCTCCAACCTTTACAATTTTTTTTCAAAAGACTGCAATCCTCTTTTAAACAATCTCAAGCACCAACTTGATAAATAATTAGGACACCGATCCCACTAAGCTCCAACTTATTAAATAACAAGGACACCAATCCCAAAAATATTGAATAAATGCCTTACTTCAATTTCTCCAATTTAATCTTCAGATCAAATATGCTTCAAGACTTCAAATTCTTTCAAAAACATGTACTCAACATTTCTTCAGAGTTTCCATCAGGTTATGGAACTAAAATTCTTCCAAGAAGTATCATTGTAGAGTCCAAGGAGTATCACTATAGAAGCACTGTCCAATCAAGATATGTAACAGAAGGGGATTCCATAAAGTATTCTTCAAATCAATTCTAGAATCACTGAATAATTTACAACTTCAAAAGTCTACTCTGTCCAAAATGAAATTTCTCCCATAGTTCGTATTTTGATTGCAAACAATTCTTCACTAGAACAGGTCAAAAAATCAACTTGAACTATAACAAATCTAGCCTATAAGTCTGAGACTGTTACTACTTCTTCAGGTCCACAATTTCGTCTTCAGGGTTATCACAAGTCCAAGCTTGATGGTCTATGTCTGCTGCTCCAAAAATATGTATATGTCACAAAGTATGCAGCCCAACACATGACTGAAGCTATTCTGAAGAAAGGGGTCACCACATGACCAAATCTCTATGGAAGCCTCAGGTCCTAAGAACTATGCAAACTTCAGGTACAAATTGTATAAACATCAGGTCCAAGTTTTTGTGCAAAATCCTCCCAAAAGTATGAGCTGTAACAGTGCCACAGATCAGAGTTTTTTTTGCAAAATATTCCCCAAAGTTTGAGCTATAACAATATCACAGGTCCGAGTTTTTTGTGCAAAAGATTCCCAGAAGTCTGCGTTATAGCACAACTCCAAAATGTATTCACAAACTATCACAAAAAAATACCAACCAAACATCTTCTTCTTAGCTCTTTTAGTTCACGAATTTTGAACTAATCTCCTTGTTTTGCACTGTATTTTTTTTCTTGACCAAGTATGATGCTTGATCGAACAACCCATTACTTGTATTTATACTAATTGGTTGGTTCTGAATAGTCACAACTTATGGAGATCCGGTCTGTATAAAGTGTAATTTTTAGACTTAAAAAAATAAATTCTACGCAATGATAAGGGTTTAGAGGGTGAGTAGATGTTCGTTAGAAAGGTCTTGAAGCCTTCTTGAAGCCGGTGAAAGAGCCATTTCAAGGTATTGATACTATTGTCAAGAATAAATTGTTCTTTTGTGACAACCTTTAGAATTTTATGACAATCCCTAGGATTTCATAGCATGGTCTTCTAAATGGTTCCTTCTTATGATTAGGGCATCATCATTTATGGACATAGGGTTTTCATTGATGGTTAGGGTATCATCTAGTGCTACGACTTCATCATATATTTGGAATAAATATTTAGGGTTTAGGTTTTCATTTATATTAATAGCCTTAGAGTATGATTCAATAAGGTTAGACACTAAGACATTATAGACATCAATGAAAACTTTATCCAACATTCTTTGTGTTTTTAGTGAGTTGTCTCATACAGGTGTGCACCAGGGCATAAAAGGAGGCTCAGATTTATCCCTGAATGACATATCTGAAGGAGATATTCAAAACTTGGCTTACTGCTTGAAAATTCATCGGTTTGATGAGTATTTGAAGGGTTTAACATCATGTTTTGTTGCAGGTATTATTGTGATAATGCAAAGAGAAAAGAAGAGACTGTGTAGCAGCTAACTGATTACAGGGTTTTGAGACCATTTTGTAGTGAACGTTAATATAATTTTGCAGAGTCACAAAGGAATTTTGGATATCCTGTTGTTTAATGTGAATGTATAGGTTCTTATCTCTAATCATTGTTGGTAGAACTCAATGTATAAAAAACTATGTATGTTTTGACAGTGAATGTGGTGAGTAGTATATGCAGATCAATGTGTTTAAAATGACAAAAACTCTATGACCTAGTTTTCTTGTCACTTGGATTTTCCAAAACATATATACAAAGATTAATAATATTATTCTTGATGAATTGAATATTGTGACATGGGTTTGACAATGGTTTATGAAGGGATTAGTGTAACAATGTGGCAGAGGATTAATATTAAATGAAGATAAAGGTTCTTGTATGTTGTTTGTTTTCTAATATTTGATTTGTTTACTGACAGAGAGATTGAATGTTGATATATATATGGAAAAAAATGCTTGATTTCTTAGAGCTTGTATTGATGACATAGTTTGTGATTATTATGCTAAGTGTGCCTATGAATTGATGCAAACATGTTGCTACTTGTCTTCATTACTATTATTCATAGATTTATGACATAATGTATGCAAAGATTAGCATGATAGAATGAAAAAGGTTAATGTATGCTTTCCCACTACTGTTTGACTTGATTAACATAGATGTTATGTGTTGTACTATGGCTAATGTTTCTTGACTCTCTTGGGCTGGTATTGATGATAGAATATTCTCGATGTTTTGTCTAGCTAACAAAATATTTATGCCAAAGGATTGATGACAATGAAACTCTTTATTGATTGATCTACATTTTGGTAAGGGTTGTTTCTTGAATGATGTAGATACATATGTGTCGAAACTTGGTATGGTAGAGAATTGTATATGTTATATGATGTTGCTTGTCATTAATATGAACCTATGATTATGGTGCTACGATGTGTCTAGTTGAAGGAACTAGATGCTTGAGTTTGTTACTATTTAAAAAGGTTTTGACAATGATATTTTATATTGATATGAATTGAGAATGGTAGATCTAATTGTGCCTTATAGTTAGAGAGAGTTTTGGTTTAAATGACTTGATGTATTTGAGATTATTTGAGGATCTTTTTTAAGTTAATGAATGGTTAGTGAGGCATTTGATGAGTAAAGAATCTGATTTGGTATGTGGCTTGGTATTTGACAGTATTAGAGTTCAGCTTAGCTTGGTATTTGGAAGTTGGTGAAAGGGTACTTCTTATCTTGAATAGTTTGAGCATTATTGGTTGATCAATATTTGGTTTCACAGATTTTTATTGATATTCAAAGATTGATCTTAATGGTTGGTGTGGGTCTAGTTCGAAAATTTGATGAAACGTTGCCTATAGGTTTTGATAGTTGATTGAGACAGGTAGATTGTGTCATAAATTGGTATGGTAGAGACTTTTATATGTTATATGATGTTTCTTTTCATTAATATGAACCTATGCTTATGGTGTTATGATGTGTCTAGTTGAAGGAACTGGATGCTTGAATTTGCTGCTATTGAAAAAAGATTTGACAATGATATTGTATATTGATATGAATTGAGAATGGTAGATCTAATTGTGCCTTATAGTTAGAGAGAGATTTGGTTTAAATGACTTGATTTATTTGAGATGATTTGAGGATAGTTTTAAAGTTGATAACTAGTTAATGAGGCATTTGATGAGAAAAGAATCTGATTTGGTATGTGGCTTGGTATTTGACAATATTAGAGTTTTGCCTGGTATTTGGAAGTTTGTGAAAGGGTATTTTTTACCATGAATAGTTTTAAAATTATTGGTTGATCAGTATTTGGTTTCACAGAGTTTATTGATATTCAAAGATTGATCTTAATGGTTGGTATGGGTCTATTTTGAAAATTTGATGAAACATGGTCTATAGGTTTTGACAGTTGATTGAGACAGGTGGATCCAGTATGGAAATTTTGAAATGTGGTCTATAGAGATATTGAGGGTTGGAGACTTCAGTGAGGGAGTGGTAGCTTCCTTCCGGTAGGAGTCGATAAACTTGATTAGGGAGTGGTAGCTTCCTTCCAGTTGGAGCTAGATAATTTCTGGGGGTTGTAGCCTCCTACAGGTTTGAGCTTGCATATTGGTAAGAGTCTGTGCTAGTACAAGATGTGAAAATATTTTCTTCATAATTAGAAATAAGACACCGATGACAACAATGGTGGTTTTCTCCCAAATTTGGTTTCCACCTAAAACCCTAGTGTCCCAATGCGCTGATGTGATTGCATTACATGGTTTACATGTTTTGATGCTTACTGCTCATAATTTACTGAATATTCTCAGATCTATAATACATTGTGTTGGTAATGAAATAATGGCTCAGATGAATTTGAAAATCAAAAGTATAAATTAAGTAAAAATTGATTGGGCATGAAATACTGATTCACCCCCCCTCTCAGTGTTTCTAACAATTTGAATCAGAGTAGGTCTCTCTAGTAAATATTAACTGCTTGAGAGTAAATCAGGGACCACGGGAAGGAAGCATAAGAAGAAGGCAAGACAAAGGAAGAGGTAAAGTTAGGTATGTTGTGAAAATGACATATTCGATGTCATGGCAATATCAACAATCATAGGTCAAGGATAATCATAACAGAACAAGTCAAGTCAGAAAGTATGGATAAGGAAGGCATGCTCGTACTTGATGATGTAATTATCAAGATTTGAAAGAAAAGATGAAGTCTAGGATAATATCCCTTAGATCTTATGTGTTTGCATTTAGTTTTTAATGGTTATACTAAAATCCCATCATTAGGACAAGAAATCCAAAATAATAGTCATGTATTAAATGAAATCTTTTGTAACATCCTTGATTTCATATTAGAGAAAATTATGCACTATGAAGCCGCAAAGGAGGTATGGGATAATCTGTGGGCCATCCATGAAGGAGAAGGAAAACTAGTAACAGAGGAAGTTTTTTCATCAGGTAAAACAACAAGTAATATTTTTTTTGAAACATTAAATGAATCTAAAGGAAATTGTAGTCTATCAAAAGATGAGTGTGACCATGAAACAACCTTTTCAGATGGAGTTACTAATTCAGAAGAAGAGAGGTTAGAGAAAGTATTTAAACTTAGAATAAAACTTGTTTCTTCTTTGAAAAAGATTGACAATCTTGAGAACAAGTTGTAGGAATATAAAAATAGTGACCATGATGAATCAATCACGGGGGCTTCATTGGGGGAGAAATACCATACCATGTGGGTTCATGTTGAAGGATATTTATTGAGGAAAAAATGACATAATATATTGCGTGATATATAGGGAGTAGAGGTTTTTTATATTGGCAACTATAAAAAATGGAGCCCAAAGTTAATGAAAAAATATAAAAGGGTATAAAAAATGTTAATGAAAAAATGGATACCTCCAATATCTAGTGAAAGTAGGGGTTTTTAAATTAGGAAGGTGTATTGGGTTCATATTGGTAGGGGGTTAAATAATGTGTTTTTTAGAGGTAATTTCCAATATGTAGTCAAATTAAGGGTATTGCTTAATATGCCACAAACGCACGTGATATGTATGAGGTTCATTGAGTGAAACCCCTGTGGAATTAATAAATACTGCAGTAGTAACACATCAACTCAACGAAAGGAAACAATATTTTGAAGGACTTGAAGTTCAGATTATCTCTCTAAGATCAGATATGGAAAAGTCAAACAAACTAAATGAGGAGCTACTTCAAGTATTTGAACGGCATAAAGAGGAAATTATCAAGTTAATAATGTTGAGAAATATAAATAGTATCGATCTTCATAATTGTTGTCTATGATGTAATTCATATGTACTTGTAAAAAGAAGAAATAAAATTTATTGTAAGAGAAAAAATATTTATTTATAAGCATGGGTTTCATGGTTTATTTATTTTCCTACGTCTAAGCACCCATTGTGTTCTTCTAGGGTTTGTGTCATGAGTCATTGTTCTTGTCATTGTGTACATGACCCTTCTTGGTCTCATTGCATCAAAAGAATAAAATTATTTTACGTGTAAAAGGTATCACTTGTCACTCCTCCACCAAATCGGTCTCAAGTGCAATCAAGTCAGCCTAAAAAGGGATGATTCAATCACTATATATAGCCATGCATTTGACCTATTGTGAATAGATTCATTTAAGACATTCGATCTGCAATTCTTGTAGGAGAAAGAAGTGTGAAGTTGAAGGAAAGAAGAGACAAACCCTATAAAGGAAGAAATAATCTTTTGTCAAGCAAGAAAGATTAAAATTTCACTATTTCTACCACACGTGTAGAAAATTAGGGTTATTGTAGGGTCGAGGTGTTGCAAGAGGAATTTTAGAAGTTATAGTGAGGGATGAGACACCCATTGCTTTGTTTTTTAAGAATTAACTTGGGTTGACTTGGAGGAGGTCTCATTGTTGAAGGCTAACTTCGTGGAGTAGAGGAGGTCTCTCTGTTGGTCTAAAGGTCTTGGTTGTCTCATTTGATTTGGTTCTAAAATAAGAGAAGAATAATTTTTGGGTTTCCCCTAGAAGAGGGGTTTTGCCCTTGCTGAGTGCCTACATCTTGCATTCTTTTGTTGTGTTTGCAATCTTCATTATTTGAAATTTTCCTTGATGATAAAATATATAATAATTGGAAAGAATAATTAATAAGTAACATCACAAGAAAGTGTCAAGAAAGAGAAATAAAATTAAATAAACCCTAACTATGTTGCCCTAAGGATTTCTCAACACAGAATCAAAGCTAAGGGCAATAATATGATGACAACTTGAAGATCACAGGTGTGTGAAGAAAGATGGATTATTTGCATTATTTCTAATGACCAAACTATGTATAATAATAGTCAAGCTTAAAAACAAATTTTTTTGTAACCTTGTAAGTAAAATATCAATGATTAGGCCACAGTAGACTGAAGTAATAAAGGGAGCCATGTAGCATCAGTTAGGGATCCAAGAAGGCTAAACTATGAGCCTAGACCAGGTCGATATCTTTTATTGGTAAAGCAAAGTTCTGTGCATGGAGTTTGGGGTATGAAATCACCTCATAAATCCAAGTCATTTACAAAGTTTCTATGGGTGACCAAATTACAATTTCAAGGCATCTTCTGTGGACTAGAGTTAACCAAAAAAAATAAGGACCAAGATCAAATTGTTTAAAGGCATTATAGGCTACACTCACCCCAAAAGATGAAGAAACTGAGTTTTATGTGAAGAAACAAAAAGACACGTGCACATTTATATAGGAGAGTCAAAACCTACTAGTAGGATAAAAGGCCAACCTTGAAGGATAAGAATAATATCTACCTTGTAGGGCATATTGAAGGTCTATTTTAGTGGTTGGTGAAGAATCATATATATCAGTCTTTGACAAGACCTGTAAAAATTGTGACACATTGAAAAAGATCAAGTTCACATCCTTTCGAAGAGGTATTGAAAGTCATAAAAGGACCAAATCTATTATTAAATACAAAGGAAGGAAGATTATATGCTAAGTATATTTTGAGGACCTGTAGAAACTCCTACATCATACTCTAACTAGAAGTTGAGAAGAGTAGTGGAATTGTTTCTTGAAAAATATTCTTATTTAGTTTTTTGAAGAATCATTAGAAGGAATCATTGAAATATCTAGTATATTGGGACCAGCTTGAAGGACTATGAAAGCTACAATTAGTCACATGATATTTCTCTTGAAGAAGACTATGTTGTTGTACCTTTGAAGCCAGTCTTTGATCTTGACACCTTTGGAGTATTCATTCTTGAGAGCAACAAGAAGATCATGGCATCTTGAAGAAAATTTTGCAAAAAAATTCTTGTGATCTTGGAAAACTAAGATGTGAAAATTTTGAGGTATGTATACTTGTTTTGATAAGGAAAGAAGAGACAAACCCTATAAAGGAAGAAATAATCTTTCGTCAAGCAAGAATGATTAAAATTTCACTATTTATGCCACACGTGTAGAAAATTAGGGGTATTGTAGGTTCGAGGTGTTGCAAGAAGAATTTTAGAAGTTATAGTGAGGGTTTAGACACCCGTTGCTTTGTTTTTGAAGAATTAACTTGGGTTGACTTTTGGAAAACTTGACTTGGAGGAGGTCTCATTGTTGAAAGCTAACTTGGTAGAGTAGAGGATGTCTCTCTGTTGGTCTAAAGGTCTTGGTTGTCTCAATTGGTTTGGTTCAAAAATAAGGGAAGAATAATTTTTGGGTTTCCCCTAGAAGAGGGGTTTTGCCCTTGCTCAGTGCCTACATCTTGTGTTCTTTTGTTGTGTTTGCAATATTTATTATTTGAAATTTTCCTTGATGATAAAATATATAATAATTAATAAGTAACATCACAAGAAAGTGTCAAGAAAGAGAATTCAAATTAAATAAACCCTAACTATGTTTCCCTAAGGATTTCTCAACACAGAATCAAAGCTAAGGGCAATAACATGATGACAACTTGAAGATCACATGTGTGTGAAGAAAGATGGATTATTTGTATTATTTCTAATGACCAAACTATATATAATAAGAGTCAAGCCTAAAAACAAAATTTTTGGCAACCTTGTAAGTAAAAAGATCAATGATTAGGCCACAGAAAACTGAAGTAATAAAGGGAGCCATGAAGCATTAGTTGGGGATCCGAGAAGGCTAAGTTATGAGCCTAGACCAGGTCGAGATCTCTTATTGGTAAAGCGAAGTTCTGTGCAGGAGTCTGGGGTATGAAATCACCTCATAAATCCAAGTCATTTACAAAGTTTCTATGGGTGACCAAATTACAATTTCAAGGCTTTGTGGACTAGAATTAACCAACAAAAAGAAGGACCAAGATCGAACTGTTTAAAGGCATTATTGGCTACAATCACCCCAAAAGATGAAGGAACTGAGTTTTATGTGAAGAAACAAAAATACATGTGCACATTTATATAGGAGAGTCAAAACCTATTAGTAGCATAAAAGGCCGACCTTGAAGGATAAGAATAATATCTATCTTGTAGGGCATATTGAAGGTCTATTTTAGTGGTTGGTGAAGAATCATATATATTAGCCTTTGACAAGACTTGTAACAATTGTGACACACTGAAAAAGATCAAGTTCACATCCTTTTGAAGAGGTATTGAAAGTCATAAAAGGACCAAATCTATTATTAAAGACAAAGGAAGGAAGTTTATATGCTAAGTATATTTTGAGGACCTGTAGAAACTCCTACATCATACTCTAACTAGAAGTTGAGAAGAGTAGTGGAATTATTTCTTGAAAAATATTCTTATTTAGTTTTTTGAAGAATCATTAGAAGGAATCATTGAAGCATCTAATATATTGGAACCAGTTTGAAGGACTATGAAAGCTACAATTAGTCACATGATATTTCTCTTGAAGAAGACTATGTTGTTGTACCTTTGAAGCCAGTCTTTGATCTTGACACCTTTGGAGTATTCATTCTTGAGAGCAACAAGAAGATCATGGCATCTTGAAGAAACTTTTGCAAAAAAATTCTTGTGATCTTGGAAAACTAAGGTATGAGAATTTTGAGGTATGTATACCTGTTTTGATAAGGTCTAACTCAAATTAGATTAGGGTTTTGAGATCTCATTTTTTTTATTCTAGGGTTTATAGCCTACATATTGCTAAATATTGTTGGAATCCCTAGTTGGTATTTGGAAACCCTAGAAAAACACTAACTGATCTGAAATTAAACAAGAACACAACAAATTAAAAATATAATCATAAACACAAAGATGCAACAAAAAAACCCTTCATTTCATTAATAGAAAAATACTGAACTATGCTTACATACAAAATGGAAATAAGATAACTCAGGCGATGGTAGCTTATCTATGAGAAGAGATGTGGTGGTTACATGCCTTTGAACTAAGTGAAAGTGAGGCTCAAGGGCCTTTTTATTATTGAACAACAAGAGAAAACCCTAAAATACCAAAACCCTTACTCGAGGAGATGTAACACCAAGAGTTTATGGGCCTTGTTGTGGTTAGTTTGACATCCAATTTCATGGGGTCGTAACTTGGTCATATTATCTCCGTTTGATGCATATGATACCTCATTGAAAATATATCTCTGAGGAATATTTATGTTGACGCAATTGCTTTATCAATCACCAAATAAATTTTGCCAAAAAAACGTCATTTAGGGTCTCAAAATGGCTCCAAAAGTTTAGGACCCGAAAAAACTGCCAAAAATAGTAAACTGTGCTACAATTAAGGAAACAGATGAAACTGACTGGGGGGTCTAGGTGGAATAGGCAGGTGGCCACCAATATCCACTTGGATCATTCCTACCCCCCTTAGGAAGCAATGGTCCCCATTGCGTGCAGAGCCTCTATGAGGTGAGGAAATTTCTGTTGAACCCGGTCCCTGGTGAACCACTTGCCCTGGTGAAGGAGTTGACCTGCTTTGACAACTCGATATAGTTGTATCCTCTATTGATGAGTGTTCTTGATCTATGTGTCCATGATCTGATCAGTTGTGGCATGTTCCATACAGTCCGAGTTGAGCTCTGTTGGTGTGAGATGTTTTGCAATGTCAAATGTGTCCAACAATGGTGGAAAGTATGACCAAGGTGATCTACATTGAACATTGGGTGCAGATCAAGGAATTGTGGGATGCTAAGATCGAAGGAATTATCACCGATGGCCTTGGTGATGGTGTATGGCCCATAGCGAAGAGGGCGCAGCTTGCGGTGGGGTCCAACAAGGCGCTCCTTCTGTAAATGAAGCCAAACTTTGTCACCCACCTGGAACTTGTGTGGTACTCAATGCTAATCATGGCACTGCACTTAGCACTGGCTATGTCCAATATATCATGGACCTATTGGTGGATGTGTTAAATACACAAAATGAATTTTTTATCCCTTTCAGCTTCGGACTACACATGAGCCGAATCTACTTGATTGGTTGCAAATGGTATGGCCACATCAATGGGGCATAATGACTGAAATCCAAACCCTACCTGAAAGGGGTTGTGGCCTATTGAGTTGTGGGGAGCTATGTTGTAGCTATGTTGGACATAAGGGAGACTTTCATTCCATGTGTGTGGATTGTTTGATTTGTACATGTGCAGAATGTGTACGATCATCTTGTTGACAAACTATGTTTGGCCATTAGTTTGGGGATGGAAAGCCGCAGACTTAGTTAGTTTTGTATCTAGCATCGACCGAAGACTTGAAAAAAATGCACTCATGAATTTTCTGTCCCGATCTAAGATAATGGACTGTGGGATCCCAAAGTGTATCCACACTCGATCAAAGAAGAGCTTAGCAGTGGCCTCTGTTGTGATACTCTTCTTGCAGGCCGCCATGATGGTCATCTTAGACAATCTGTCGATGACCACGAAAATGCAATTGTTTCCATGCTTAGTATAAGGAAGGCTTAACATATAATCCATGGAGATAGATTCCCAAGGCTGACTAGGAGTAGGTAGAGGGTATACATGCCTTGCTTCTTGATGGTTGGTTTGGAAATGGCGCAGACGGTGCAAGATCTAATGTACTTCCCAACATCCTGACGAAGTTTTGGCTAATAAAAATACTTCTGCAATACTGCCATTGTTTTCTCTATTCCGAAATGTCCAACGACCCAACTGTACTGCGCCTCCCAAATCATCTTGGCATGCTCACTTGAAGGAACACATATGTGTCCCAAGTGGCAAATTAGTGCATCCTGAAGGTGAAAATTTGGAACTTGCTTCCCTTCTAGGAGTGTCTGGTATATGTTGCCGAATTATGGATCACTCTGGTAAAGATGCGTCCACCTTGATGTCTTGTGCACACAAGAGTCGATCACAATGATTAGCACCATGATCGATGGTCGGCTGAGGCAATCAATGATATTATTGGTGCTTCCCTTCTTATACTTAATGCTCAAATGGAACTGTTGCAGATATGTGGACCATTTCTGATGGCGATTGTTCTGTAACTTCCCTCCTATCTGTATGAACAATAGAGGCTCGGGGTCTGTGTGAATGATCGTTTCCTTCCCCGGAATGTAATGCTTCCATTGAAGACAAGCCTGCACAATGGAATACATTTCTTTGTCATAAGTGGGGTACTTTTGGATTATGTCTGAAAGTGTCTCACCGTGGTAAGCCACTGGATGCCCATTTTGAGTAAGAACCACACCAATAACATAAGCAGAGGCATCTATCTCAATCTCAAATGGTTGTTGCAGGTCTGGTAATGTGAGCACTAGTGTAGAATAGAGGCGATTCTTCTATTCAAAGAACGCTCGTTGTTGGGTTTCCGACCAAAAGAAATTTGCTTTCACGCCGCCCTTGGTGACTTGAATTAAAGGCCAAGTGATATGAGAGAACCCCAACACGAACCTACAATACAAATTGGGAAGACCCAAAAATATGCGGAGCTCTGTTAGAGTGGTTGGGGCTAGCTAATCCCGAATTAATTGTATCTTGGATGGGTCCACATGTACACCCTGCTCATCAATGATGTACCCCAGATATTGAACCTGGGTAAGGCCAAAGGTGAATTTCTCCAAGTTAGCACACAACTTGTGTTGTCGAAGGGTTTGAAGGACTTGTCGAATATGGTGGAGGTGCTCTTGCCAACTCTGGCTGAAGATCAAGATGTCATCTAAATACACCACCACAAATTCATCAATGAAGGGCAACAAGATTTCTTCCATCAGTCTCATGGAGGTTTTAGGGGTGTTTGTAAATCCAAATGAGATGACCAACCATTCGAAAATGACCTCCTTGGATTTGAAGGAGATTTTCCACACATCGAAGAGTTCGATAGGGACCTGCTGATAGCTTGAATTCAAGTCAATGTTGATAAAATATTTGGCTCCCTTGAGCTGGTCCATAAGGTCATCAATTTTCGGGATTGGGTACCTATTCTAGACAATGATCTTGTTCAAGGCCTGATAGTTAATACAGAGCCTCCATGTCCCATCCCTCTTCTATACCAATACAATCGGGCTTCCACAGGGTGATGAGCTTGGCTTGATGTGCCCTTTCTATAGTATTTCTTGAATTTTCCTCTCGATCTCATCTTTCTCTAGAATATAGAGTCGATAGATTGGTCCATTGGGAAGCGATGCACCTTGGGTTAGATCGATGGAGTGCTTGACATGATAGTGCAAAGGTACCCCTGTGGGTGAGGCAAAAATATCCCTGTACTCCTCCATGACCTTGTCCATCTGCTGATGTTGTGCAGAGGAGCCCTGCTTGGAAGCCGTGACCATAATATTCTTCTTGGCTCGGGGGAGAATCATAAGGAAAACAAATTTCTTGGTAGGGGAAATGATCTTACTGCATTTCTTTGCAGTGATCAAAGATATGGCGGTAGGCAGGGCTACCTTTGGTATCCAAAAGTATGGTTTTCATAACAATACATCAGAAACTTCAAGAGGAGAAACATCACACAGTACCTCATCCATGAAGGGCTTGATGCTATAGGGAAGGAAACACTGCTGGCTGACACAAAGATCTCATCCTTGGTGAAGCCACCTGATGGTGTACGACTGTGGATGTGCTATAGTCTTTAGGCCTAGCCGCTTCATGACTTCTGTTGAAATGAGGTTCTTTTGGATCTTGCTGTTGACAGTGAACTACAGTGAAGAACCCTTCACCCACATCTCTGAGTGGAAGAGGCGTTCCCCCTCCTCTAGATCTTCAGGCTCAATTTTCTGTATCTTTGTGGTGGCCACGGTGGCACTAGGCTCCGCATCAATTTTCTTCTTCCCTTTGTCAGTCCCCTTATTGGGTTCTGATTCAGAGTCGGAACTTGCATAGGATTTAGAAGCCTTCAACTTGGCCACTAGTGACTACTTGGCTAGACACTCACTTGTATTGTGAGTGGAGCTCTTATGGAAATCACACCATTTTCTCGTGCCCTTCTTCATTTTCGTGGTGTTGTTATTTGCTTGTGTCTTCGACGGGCTATCCTGGGAAGTCCCATCTTGGATTGGTCCCTTGTTCTGTGGTTTGGGGGCACCTTTTCCTTGCTTTGGATTCATAGATCCAAAGTCCCGCTTCTTCCTTTTGAACTTTTGCTCAATCTTTACAGTATACCGATATGTCGTGCCAAGCGAGGAAATGTCCAGGAACTCCATCTCGTCCTGGATGTACTTGTGTAGATTCCGCGTTACTTGAGCACCAAATGCCACTTAGTATCCTTGATACCCAACTTCGTGCGAAGGGTATGGAAAGTATTTATGAAATCTAGCACATATTGGTCCCTTCCCTATAGTAGTGTGGTCCACTTTATGTAGTTATCTTCATAGCTCCCGACGGGGTAATACTGTTCCTTAATGGCGTCTAGGAAATAATTCCAAGTGGGTACAACTGAAAACAACGAGAGTTCACTCTCATTTGTTTTTTCACAGTAGGTTCCCCACCAGTGCTTGATGTGTGGGGTAGCTTTGAGAAGTGGAAACGTAATATTTTCTCGATTGGAAAAGTCATGAACTAAAAAATATATGTCCAATAGATTTAGCCATTTATCTACGACATCTACATCTATCAAGCCTTCAAATATGGGACTATCGAAGTTAAATTGTACATTAAAAGGAGTGGCGCCTCCAGAGTGGCTATTGGATGAAGATGCATTGCATGTGGGTAGCTGCTGAAGGATCTGGGCAAAGTTATCCATCATCGCGTCCCTCTGTCGCTCAAGGGCTTCCTCGAGAAACATTTTGAAAGGGTCTCCTTCCCCCTCGTCTTTATTTTCTTCTTCCGCGGGAGGTCGTCGGGTTTTGTGAGGCTGATCCTGCAATGGTTCAACGAGATCGAGCCCTAACTCCTTATACCCTGACCTCGTTGGGGACATGCAAAGAAAAATAGAGAAAGAACAAATCACTCTGATACCACTAATCCATACTTAAACAGGAATGCAACAACTTACATATATAATAATAAACATAGAGATGTAGTAGAAAAACACTTCATTTCATTAATAGAAAAATACTGAACTATGCTTACAAATAGAATGGAAATGAGATAGCTCAGGTGATGGTAACTTATCTCTGAGAAGAGATGTGGTGGCTCCATTCCTCTGAACTGAGTTACAATGAGGCTCAAGGGCCTTTTTATTATTGAATAATAAGAGACAACCCTAAACAACCAAAACCCTAACCCGAGGAGATGTAACACCAAGAGTTTATGGGCCCCATTGGGGTTAGTTGGGTAGCCAACTTCCTAGGGTTGTAACTTGGTCATATTATCTCTATTTGATGCATATGATACCTCATTGGAAAGATCTCTCCGAGGACTACAATTGTTGATGTGATTTCAATAGAATTCATCAATTTCTATTTTGCCAAAAAAACGTCATTTAGGGCCTCAAAATAGCTCTAGAAGTTCAAGACCCAAAAAAATGCCAAAAATAGTAAATTGTGCTACAATTAAGGAGACAGATGAAAATGACTAGGGGGTCTAGGTGGAATAGGTGGTTGGCCACCAATATCCACCTAGATCACTAACCCTATTCTGTTTTGATCTTCATATAAGCCCTAACTTTTGAACTATAGACTTTATAGGTAATCTAGGGAGAAATGGAAAATTCTACTGAAGGTAGAATTAGATTTGAAATTCAACCCTTAGATTTTCAAAAAGTAACATCATGTGACTTTGGAATTCTCCCCCTCCAAAGATTCCATGATATCCCTGGATTTTTAGAAACATAATCATGTTATTGTACTTGTATACTTTTGGTGGTACCTGTTAGTGAAGGTTACAAGCACATAAAAGAAACGCTGACCTTATGCCATAATGAATGAAAAGGAAGCCATTTCAAAGGAAGAAACTAAAGGTATGTTTAATATTTGTGGCATGTCTCCATCATATAAGAAGGTACGATCATTTAAATTTTTCTTGATATTAATGTCTCCGTCATGTCTAGGATTTTGCTATAGAATCATAAAGATTCTTATATTATTAGGGTGATTGATCTTTAAATCTACCCTTGTCTATCTATATTTTTTTCACTTTGGTAAAACCCTAACCTTTTGGTTTCACTAAAAAAACCTAGCCTTTTAGGGTTTGTTGATGATATCTGGAACATATGATGAAACCATATATTTTAAAGGTTTGATGAATTAGGGTTTATGACAAAACCCTTATAATAGTTAATGTAAGATCTTAGGAATGAAACCCTAGGTATATATGTTTTCGTATGGTTAAAACCATAAATTGGTCGGGTTTTTGTATATCTAATGTTTAATATTAAATTTTTAATGATGGTATCTAGGGTTTGTGATAAAACCCTAGCAAAGGTTATTGTAAGAGTCTAGAGCATGAAAGTGTAACCCTAGTTGATTTCTAACTAAGTCTATGATTTGAATATCTAAGTTTTGATAACCCTAGATCCTCTCTTTGTGATAATATGATAACTCTATTTTGATCAATCTTATTTCATGCTCTTGTACATATACATTTGTGTGCTTGGTTATACTTGTTGAGAATTTCAGTATTGCAAGAGTTTATAAAGATGTAAGTTTGCCTCATTTTTATGATGACCTTATAATAAGAATGATGTAAAGAGGGAGCTATAATATCCTCGATAACAATATTGAAGTTTACTTTGATGATTGAAAGATGACCTTGTTTCCATATGAAGATAAGAGGAGTAAAATTTTGGAAGGTTGAAATTCTCCAATGATATGATGATGAAAAAAGACAGTTTGTAAAGTTGTTGATGAACTTATCTCACTAAGTTGAGAGGGAGATTTAATGAAGGAAAGTGTATATCCTCCATAGTTTAGAGGAAGGACATGATGTGTCAGTCATACGTGTAATAAGGAGAGAATGAGATCAGAGAATATCTAAGGCATTGTTGATGGTTGGTATTAATGTATCGTGAATAAGATTTGGTTGGTTTTGAAAAGTGTTGATGCTAAGTTTGGTGCTGTTGGAGAAATTGAAGAAGGAAGCTTCCATGGATATTTGTTTGGATAATGTGATGAACCAAGTAATGTTAGAATGGTTGAGGACCTAAAATATTATACTAGTGTATCGATAATAAGAACCAATATATTAGAAGTGACTGGGGTCATGAGGCTACAATGTGTTCAAATGGATGAACAAGTAGTTGCTGTGTTGATATCTCCCTAAGGAGTTTGAATATTTGATAAGCATGCTTGGATTGGTGGATATATCTAATTTGGTTGAGAGGGAGAGATGAGTACCATAAATTTCATGTATGATGGTACTTGGGAAGACGTCTTGGCCTGGTTGGTATTGAGTATAGGTTTTAACCCCATACATAAATTACTTGCATACAGATTCTAAAAATATAAAATAAACAATGGCGAGAGCATAAAACAAAAAACAGATATACACAAAGATTTTTCCTTGGATCCCAAAATCGGGACTACCAGATTGATATATGCATGCTGAAGCATCCATAAACCTAAATCCATTAACCCTGGATTAGAACATAACCATATTTCCCTTGGTCATATCTAAAAAGTACCATGGGTAAAAAACCATCATGCCCAAAACCATATTTTAAAACCACACATAAAGCCATAGGTACGTCCGCCCACATAATATAGGGTCCAAAAAAAAATTCCTGGGGCATTGCCCTAGACCCTGTAGAGGGGGGCTACCGCCCCCCTCAAACCCCTAGACAGGGGGGGATGCCACCCCCCTACGGCGCCCGTTGCAATGAAAAGGGGAGCCTATCGCCCCCTGTAACCCCTTGGCGCATGGGGCTAATCGTGGAAAGAATATAACACACACCCAACATTCTCCCACTTGTTTTTTTCTTTCCATGGGGGGGAACAAGACAACTTAGTCATTGGTCCACCCCTGCAAAAACCATTTTTTCTCTACACCAAGATAAATCATCAGTGCTCACAAACTTTGTCAATGAATCTGCAATATTCTTCAAAGTTTCCACCTTTACCAGCAACACTTTTTTGTCCTCAACCATATCCCTTACATAGTGATACTAAAACACCAATGTGCTTTGTCTTTGAAAGATAAGCAGGTTTCTTTGCCAAGAATGCACTTTGGCTGTCACAATCTATCCTTATATCTCGATGTACCACCTCCATACATGAACACAATACTTGCAACCAAAATGATTCCTTGCTTGCATGAGTGGCTGCCGTGTATTCTGCCTATGTAGTTGAAAGTGCCACTACAGACTGCCTCTTGCTCATCCAACTGATTGCATCTCCAAACAAGTTAAATACATACCCACTTGTAGATATTCTCTTATCCATGTCTTTAGCCTAGTTTGCATCAACAAATCCATGGATGTCAAAAACTCTATCCAATCCTAGCCTTCCTTGGTAGCACAGACCATAATCACTAGTGCCACGCAAATACTTGAAAACCCACTTCACTGTTGTCCAATGCTCCTTCCCTGGTTTTGACATAAACCTGCTCAATACTCCCACTGCATGTGCAATGTCTGGTCTAGTACAGACCATCACATACATCAAGCTACCAACTGCACTTGCATATGGAACACAGGACATGTCCTCTTCCTCTTCTTTTGTCTTGGGACATTTTTCAATAGATAACTTTACACCAACAGGAATAGGAACCTTCACCGGTTTACTATCATGCATATTAAACCTATGCAATATTGTCTCGACATACTTCCTTTGGTTTAACTAGAGATTCCTTTTTTCCCAATTTCATTTAATTTCCAACCCTAAAATATAGTTTGTAGCACCAAGATCTTCCATGTCGAATTTGGAGGACAATTGGGTCTTCAATTCTTAGATAATTTCCTTGTTATTTCCTATCAACAACATATGATCCACATACAAAATCAAATAAATAACAAGGTCACCAATTAATTTAAAATACACATTGTGATCTGCTTTACTCTAGGTGAAGCCAAGTCCCCCATATATATGTATCAAATTTTTGATACCACATCCTTGGTGACTGTTTTAACCCATATAGAGAATTTGTTAACTTGCATACCAATTCTTTTTTACCCTTTACCCCAAAGCCTTCAAGTTGCATCATGTAGATCTCTTCTTCTAGATCCCCATGAAGAAATGTTGTCTTCACATCCATCTGTTCTACCTCAAAATGAAAAGTAGCAACAACAAATAAAAATAATCTAATAAAAGCTACCTTAGCAACACGAGAAAAAATATCACCAAAATCAATTCCTGACACTTGGGAATAACCTTTTTCTACCAACCGAGCTTTGTATTTCTCCACCTTGCCTTATACATTCATCTTCTTCTTAAACACCCATTTGCTGCCAATGGGTTTCCTTCCAGCTAGAAACTCCACCAGATCCCAAGCCTTATTTTTGTGCAAAGATGCCATTTCATCAACCATGGCCTCTTTCTAGATTTTTCCATCCTGTGAATCTACTGCTTCCCTGATAATTCTAGGATCATCATCAGTAATAGATAAAGAAAAATTTGAGCAAAAAGTAGTTGCACTATACCTTTCTAGTTGCCTTCTTTCTTGAATTGATCTTCTCACAGCTGGAGTTTGTGGCTCTTCATCTTCTGATTCCTCTTCTACTATAGAGTCCAATTCCTTCTCCTTTATCTCAAACTCTATCTTATCAGGTTCCTTAGGTAGGGCTTCATGTTTAGTAACATATTTCACCTCTCTAAACACCACATTGTGGTTGTACACAACCTTCCTTGTTTCTGGGTTCCAAAGCTTATAACCTTTTAAACCATCCTTATACCCAATAAAGATGCACCTTTTAGATTTACTATCCAACTTGGTTCTTTTCTCCTTTGGAACATGTACATATGCATCACATCTAAATACCCTCAGATGTGAAAGAGAGGATTTCATACCAGTCCATACCTCTTGTGGAGTCTTATCCTCCAATGTTGATGAAGGTGATATGTTGATCAGGTAACATGCAATCTCCACTGCCTCTGCCCAGAATTCCTGTCCTAACCTGACACCAATGAGCATGCTTCTTGCCTTTTCCATCAACGTCCTATTCATTCTTTCTGCAACTCCATTTTTTTGAGGTGTGTATGGAGTAGTCTTCTATCGTGATATACCACACTTCTTACAAAAATCTCCACCATTATCTGACCTCAACACCTTTATCTTCTTCTCTGTTTAGTTTTCGAATCGAACCTTAAATTATTTAAACCCATCAAAGACTTCATATTTCTTCCTGATGAAATATATCCATGTATTCCTTGAGAAGTCATCTATAAATGATACATAGTACATATACTTACCTAGCGATGGAACCAACACAGGTCCAAACAAATCATTGTGCATAAGCTCTAATGTTCGTTTCACCCTCTTAGCACTAGAGGTGAAACTCACCCGATTCTACTTCCCATATACACAATCTTCACAGAAACCGAAATCCAGAGAGAATTTAGACATACCTTCTACCATAACATTACCATGAAGTATTCGAAGGCCCTTCTCTCCAATATGTCCAAGCCTTTGATGCCATGACATGGTATTTTCTCGAGAGACCACTAGATTTTCCACTCCACTTTCGGGAACCACATAACTGCTGCACCCACCAATAATAGTGCTACCCTGAAGCTTATACAAAGTTCCAAAATGAACTCCTCGCATCAATACCAATGCTCCCCGAACCATCTTGCAAGTATCTTTCTCTAGCACTATTTTTACACCTGCATCATCCAACTTTCTTATAGAAATCAGATTTCTGGCCAATGCAGGAATATGCAGAACACCCAGAAGTGTTCTAATCCTTCCACCTTGCAACTTCAACTTGAATTTTCCACAATCGATGATTCTAGCCTACCTGTCATCCCCTAAGAATACATCACCACCATCATATTTATCATACTTGCAGAACCACTCCCTGTGAGGAGTGAAGTGAAAGGATGCACCTAAGTCAATTAACCATGCTTCATGATCTACATGTGTACTTGAAGAAGAAGCCAAGTACACATCCACACCTTCATTTGAGGTGTTGTTCTCCTCTACAGAAGGAGCATCATCAAATGCCTTTCCTTTCTCAGGAGCTTTAGATCTACAGTCATTTTTGAAGTGTCATTCATTTGCTCTTTTCCAACACACCTTTACATGTTTTCCTGGAGATTTAGATCTCCCACTTGAGGATTTATTTATTTATTTATTATTTTCTATGTTCTGGGACCGTCCTCGTACAGACAAGGCATCACCATTCTGGCCCTCCATATTTTTCTGTCTCATCTCCTCCGACAGTAAGGATGAGAATATTTCATCAAACTGCAAGGCAATTGCATTGCTACCTATTGCAACAACTAGACTATCCCATGAATTTTGTAGAGACCGCAACAAACTAATGCACTTATCTTGATCTAAAATTTTAATATCAACAGATAACAACTGGCTTACCATCGTATTAAAGGCATTCAGATGCTCTGTCACTGAGTCTCCATCCTTCATCCTCAGGTTATACAACTTTCCCCAGGACCAATTTATTCACCAGAGACTTAGATTGGTACAAAGTCCCTAACTTGTCCCACAAAGCCTTTGCATAAGCTTCCCATGATACATTCAACAATATTAAATCTAAGACACACAACCATATTGTTCTCTTTGCCTTCTGATCCAACTTCTTCCAGTCTTCATTGAACATTGTCGTTGGTTTAGTATTTGGATCTACCGCGATCCACTGATCTTTTTCCACCAACAGATCCTCCATCTTGAGTTTCCACAACTCAAAAATCTGACCATTAAATTTCTCGATCTCTATCTTTCCATTGCTCACCATATTCTTTCACCACAAGAATCGATCCCGCTGATCTTCCACTCAATAAGGTCTACCACAAGCGCGAGAAAAACCCCTCGGTAGCAAAGGCATCCCCTTGAAGCCAAAACAACTCTGATACCAAATGTATCTTTTAACCATGTACAAAAATTATCTGCATACGAATTCTAAAAACAAGAAATAAAAAATGGCGAAAGCAACATAAAACAGAAAACATATATACACAGGGATTTTCCCCTGGATCCCAAAATCGGGACTACCAAATTAATTTTTCATTATATTCCTTTCAATGTTACAATACATATATATACATGCCGAAGCTTCCATAAATCCCAGATTAGAACATAACCATAGTTCCTTTGACCGGATCTACAAAATACCATGGGCAGAAAACCATCATGCCCAAAACCATGTGTGAAAACCACACATAAAACCATAGGTAGGTGCACCCACCTAATATAGGGGCTAATCGTGGAAAGAATATAACACATACCCAACATTGAGATCTCAGTTATAGTTTGGCCTTGATGATGTCTAGATCTCAGTGTGGGAGGGTATCTTGGTCGTATGGAGCTTTGTTGTTGTGTTTGAACTTGATGATACCTTGATACCCGAGGGTTGGTTTCTTGTCATGAAGGCCTAGATGGTATCTATATCTAGTTGGATTGATACCAGGGTTGTAGCTTGATGGTACCTATAGTGGCAAGTTGACTTGATGAAACCTTAGTACCTGTTAGTGTCTTAGATCCTTGTATTAGTGTCTTCAAAATGTCACTTGGATCCTTGAGTTGATGGATCCTTGAAATAGTGTCATTGACACTTGGATCTTTAATGTGTTGGATACTTTGGGAGTTGTGGTATCCCTAACATTGTGTATGTTGTAGTACTCTTCTGAACATTTCAAATTAAGTTCAACCTTGTACCGATCTAAAAATTATGAATACCTCCCTAGTTAAGAGGGAGTGTTGAGAAATGTAAATAGTATCAATCTTCATAATTTTTGTCTATGATGTAATTCATATGTTCTTGTAAAAAGAAGAAAAAGAAACATTATTGTAAAAGAAAAATATTTATTTATAAGCATGGGTTTTATGCTTTATTTATTTTTCTAGGTCTAAGCACCCATTATGTGCTTCTAGGTTTTGTGTCATGAGTAATTGTTATTGTCATTATGTACTTGACCCTTCTTGGGCTCATTGCATGAAAGAAGAAAATTATTTTTCATGTAAAATGTATCACTTGTCACTCCTCCACCAAGTTGGCCTTAAGTGTAGTCAAGTTGACCTAAAAAGGGATGATTTGACCACTATATATAGTCATGCATTTGACCTATTGTGAATACGATCTGCATATCTTGTAGGAGAGAGAAGTGAAATTTGAAGGAAAGAAGAGACAAACCCTCGCAAAAAAGAAAAAATATTTTATCAAGCAAGAAGGATCAAAATTTCACTATTTATGCCACACGTGCAAGAAACTAGGGATATTATAGGTTCAAGGTGTTGCAAGATGAACTTTAGAAGTTGTAGTGAGGGTCGATACACTCGTTGCTTTGTTTTTGAAGAATTCACTTAGGTTGACTTTTGGAAAACTTGGCTTAGAGGAGGTATCACTATTGAAGGCTAACTTGGTGGAGTAGAGGAGGTTTCTATGTTAGTATAAAGGTCTTGGTTGTCTCATTTGATTTGGTTCTAAAAGAAGAGAAGAATAATTTTTGGGTTTTCCCCTAGAAGAGGGATTTTTCCCTAGCTGAGTGCCTACATCTTGTGTTATTTTGTTGTGTTTGTGATATTCATTGTTTAGCATTTGTGTTGACGATAAAATACATAATAATTTCAAATAAGAATTAATAAGGAACATCATGAGAAAGTGTCAAGAAAGAGAAATCAAATTAAATAAACCTTAACTATGTTTCCCTAAGGATTTCTCAACAAATAACATAGCTCGAAGAAAGAAGAAAAATTGAAGAAGGAATGAGGAAGCATTATAGGGAAAAGGAAGATTAGTGTAAAATAATGAATGCTAAGGTAAGCATTATAAAAGTTAAATTATTAGAAAAGGACAAACATTTGAAATTGATAGTACATAGATATTGGACAATCATTTTAATAGTCAAAGATCCCCCTCCACCAAATTAGGCATTAAATTTCATGAAAATGTTAAGGGAGAATCTAGCTCACAAGCTTGTGCAAGAAATATTGAGGTTAACAAAGAAAACTCTGAAAATCTTAGTAAAGAATTAAGAAGTCAACCAAACCAGAAACTGAGAAAAGTGAATTTTCAAAGGAAATCGTTTGCTTCCAATAATATAAATAACAATCCATTCTCCTTTGTTTAATGACATTGAATGTTTTATTTGTAATAACCTTAGACACATTGTAGCCAAATGTTGAAGCACATTATTTAGACCTCAAGAAAATAGTCTCTCCACAGGAAGATCATTGGTTCCCAGGTACTCAAGTTTATTTAAGGGTTATTGTTTTACATGAAATGTATTTGGTCACAAAGTTATTGATTGCAATAAGAGAAATATGAAATAGAAATATTATGATTCTCTTTCCCCCTTCTCTAGTCGCGTAAGGTGTTATACATGTAATAAGTTTGGAAATGTAGTAAAAGAACGTGCGACCAAGTCAATGAATTCATACAAACATTTCAGACAACAAGTAGTTTCCATCTAAAGCAAGCAACTAGACAAGAATACTACTATTAAAAGACTTGAAATAGATGGATCCACTAGCACCCCACATATTAAGAAAAAGGAAGAAAAAAAAGTAAAGTGTGGCCTTTCTCTGTGAACATTTGAAGAAGAAGATAAGTGGTACATAGATAGCGGATTTTCTCTCCACATGTTTGGAAATAAGAGCAATTTTCTCTCTCTCAAGAAAAACAATAGTGGTAAGGTTATTCTTGGAAATAATGCATCTATAAAGGTACTAGGAAAGGGTAGTGTTGATCTTGATATTAAGAATACAAAATCAACTAATGTATTATTGGTTAAAGGGATAAAGAAAAACATTCTAAGTGTATGCCTAATAGTTGATAAAGGGTATGCAATTATATTTACATCAGCTGGATGAAAAATTATAGAAGAAGACACCAGAAAATTTATAGCAAAAGAACTTAGAAATGTAGACAATTTATATGTTCTAAAGAAAAATCCATGCAAAAATAAGAAATCAAGTTCCTCCTCTTCAGATTCAGAGTATGGGAATATAGTCCCCACCACGGTCTATTATATTTGATGCTTATTTCTGAAAGGACTACAAAAATCCATGTTAATTAGGTTTATGGGATCATTTGTGCATGATCTTAGGGGGGCCTATGCATGTGTACTATTTCAACCTTGATGATGACACCTTATGCTATTATTTTGGTGATGATTTACGCTAATAATGTTTTTTCTTCTTAAGTTGTTATGTTTAGGAAAATATATGACATGTTCAAGGGGAGCTTCTCATATGCTTCCAACATTTCATTATGGTTCTGACATTGGTTTATTGCAGACTATTGATGATTCCTATTTGCTATTTGGGTGTTGATACATGATGTGCAACTATGCATATATTCTGATTAGGATTGGCAGTGGGGCATCTCCTACGCTTACAATGGTTCATTGTTGGCATTATGGTTTATTATTAGCAAAAAGGAAACATAGGCACTACTTATCTAGTATTTGTTTATTGCAGACTATTGATATGATTTATGCTGAGTTCATGATTATTGTTGTTGTGACCAGTTTTATTACATTGGTTCTTTGATTCATTAGTTATTATTGCAAGATATATATGTTTCTATCACTACGTCATGGTTGATGTTGGTTTATATTCAATATGTTTTTGTTCAGTCCTATTCTACTTAATAACTTTTAATGTTGGAGGTCTTCTTTGACTTCACATATGATGTTGATAAGTCTCTTGTTTATTGAAAGTAATCACTGTGATATCATGTCTTGAATGTTGATCATGCATTATGGATAGCCCCACCTATGTTGATGTTGAAGTATTGAGAATGGTCATGTGCTATCACGTATTGTACTTCTATTTATGTATGTCATGTATTGATCATACATATGTATCATCATTGTCCAACCTTTGATGTATTGGTACATGAGCGATCCATGTTGCAAATATTCTAAAATCCAGTAATGTATGGGCCATTGGTAATGTCATGTATATAGCCCTATTTCTTTAGGTGATTGATGTAAAATTGGGATGATAGAGTCGTTGGTTGTGTTAGTCATTCTTATGCAAAATATATGCTTATGTACAACCATGTATTTGCTTTATAAAGCATTGTTATTACACTATCTATCATTGAAAGGTCCAATATATGGCCAGGGGGATCATGGTCAAGTTATGGCGATATCTTGTAGCCTAATTGTTTGCTTCACATCAACAAATCAAATTTATAGTGTTAAGCATTGAAAGGGAAGTACTTCTTCGAGTTTGGTTTTTCGCTTTGTTGTTGATGTCAAAGGGGGAGAGAAGGACCCAATGTTTTGCAGGAGCTTTACATCAAGTCCAAAGGGGGATATTGTTGGCATTATGACTAATGTGTTGTACATGATGTCAACATGAATGTAAAATTTTCCATTATTTCATGGGCTTATCACACTTTTGTCACATCATGTCATTATGATTTTGTCACATTATGACACTGTTGGTATGCATGCAGAATTGAAGTGCCTAGTTGGGTCATGGATGGAGGATGTTTCCTCATGATTACGAAAGGTATTACATGTATCCTAATGATTATAGAGGTGTCTTTATGATTTCATATGAGTTATAGAAGCTTGCACAAGGTTTGGATTAATTGCAAAAGGATGGACAAGGATTTGAGTTGCTTGAAGGTGAATAATACTAACGAGACATAGGTGGCTGAATGGAGAAGGTTCACTGAGGTTTGTGAGGTGTTATTGAATCCTTATCAAACCTTGATAGGTAACATAGGTGTTGGGAAAGGGAGATGTTGTTGGGAAAAAACGATTTCATCAACATTTGGGTTACCACCTGGTTAAAGTCCCAAGTTAAACCCTTTTTTGTTGAGAATGGTGGTTCTTGTTGGTTTAGATGGGTCTAGTTACTTGCAATAAAAGTCTTAAGTGGAGATGGAAAAAAATAGGTGAAAGTGGATTTATTATTACGATAGAGAAAGACTAAGATAAACTAATATAATAACTGATTTATAATATATTCTACCTAGGTATTATAATGCATATGTGAGACAAAGATAACACTATAGAATGAAAATAAAGATTCCAAGATATAACATTTATAAGCACAATTGGAAAATATTAATTTGATTAAATAGTTAATCAAATTAATGTTCAACACAAACACATATGGAATAACGCTAAGTTGTTCAATGTACTGGAAAAAACTAGATATTCACACATCAATAGTGACAATTCTTCAATCAACTAAAACAAAGTACAAAGAACAATGTTTCACTTTAAGTATATCGATTCCTTTAAAGATAAAAAATAAACATAGAAGATAAAAGCCTACCCAATCTGCTCGCAGTCTTTGCATATGGAATAAAAAATGGTTTAGACATATTAATAAAAAGACTTAAGTACAGTAGTGCAACAAAAGCTCTTTTTGCGACTGGTCTTTTTCGCGTGCGCTGCTGTTCTGAACCTCGGAGTCGACAGTAGGTTTTCCGCCACCAAAGCTCTTGGACGTTGCCATGAGCGGTCCTGGGGGTGGGGAGTCCGCTCCCACCCCTCCATTATCCTTTGCAGATGCATTCAGAAGACTGTTAACACAGAAAGGGAAGAAGCATCAACACGTTGAGGTGTCGAAATTCATAAAAAAGCTCGATGAAATACCAGAGATAGCACTTCCAGAGGAAAAATCGATTAACATTGCTCTTGCGCTGTCTGACAAAGGCCTAGTAGGGCAGTTTATGGGCCGATGGCCGTCCACTAAAACCACGGACGATTGGATTCAGCGAAACTGGAGACCGCAGCTGGAAAATAATGTGATTTGTTATTCTGTAGGGCGAGGCTATTTCATCTTTGAATTTACCACCAAGGAAGATCGCAACCTGGTATTCAGAAACGGGCCGTATTTTATGGGAAATCAGGGATTGTATCTCAACAAATGGAGTCCTGATTTTGACCCATCCGTCGATGTCCCCAAGGAGGCGCCGGTCTGGGTTCGTTTACCCAATCTCCCTCTTCACTTTTGGAGCTATCAATCTCTGCAGAATATTGGTAATGGGCTGGGTCGATTCATTGACAAAGCTGATCACAAGGGCCAATATACATGTGCTAGAATCTACGTGGAAGTTGACTTGGAAGCCGGGCTACCAGAAGCGATCAAACTCAAAGTTGGAGAATGGCAGCACTACCAGAAGTTGGACTACGAGCAGCTGCCTTTCAAATGTCGAACCTGTCATGAGCATGGACACTTCCAGAGAAACTGTCCAAAAGCTCCAACAGGGAACACAGTTGAAGAATAAGGATGGAAAGAAATCAGAAAGAGAAAGGCTATTCCAAAGCCTCCCGGACAAAACATTACCGCCCCAACAGGGAAGCCTCACATCAACCCAAAAGCCGTTGTTGCTTCTAAAGACGGATCTCCCTCTGGAGATAAGGTGGATGATAAGGAGAACCAAGAGGAAACCGGAAATACGGAGAAACAAGGGAAAGTAAATGAAGTAGAATCAACAGTCCCCCCACCCAAGGAGTGCCAGAGGGGAAATGAAGGCAATGAAGAACACATTAGTCTAGCCTCAGACTCTGAGGGAGAGTCAGAAGAGAGAGATTCTGAAACTGACAACTCGTTAGTCACTCCAATCAAGACGACTAGAGGGCAGAAATCCAATAAGAAACAGAGAGAGGAAGAAACTTACAAAGATGTCCTCCAAGGCTCCCAAAAGACTCTCAAATCAATGATGAATAACAGATCTAGGCGCAAGAGTATCAAGGCTCCAATAGGAGCCTCATCTCCCCAAAAAAGTAAATAATGAAATACGTCTCCTGGAACTGCAAAGGTTTAGGTAGCAGGTCGAAAGAGGAAGCCCTGAAAGATATAGTGAGAATATACTTGCCTGAAATCCTCCTCATCCAGGAGACAAAGCTGGAGGATCTTTCTCTCCTCCAATCTAGTAAATTTTTTTGGAACAAAGGCCATGGAAGAGCGGTTAGTGCAAGAGGCGCCTCTGGTGGAATAGCCACCTTCTGGAACAGTGCCATATATGACTTTATTCAAGAAAAAAGCAGCCCTCACTGGCTCTTCACTCAGCTACTCCACAAGGATTCTAGTCAGCAAGTAAGTATGTTTAATGTTTATGCTCCTGTTTTTCCAAGCGAGAAAAAAATCTGCTGGAATTCGCTTCATTCATTTCTTTTAGAGCAAAATCCCGAGAATATCATAATTGCAGGTGACCTGAATGTCACCCTTTCTCTTGATGAGAAAAAGGGAGGTTCCATTGTCAGGGATCCTGCCAGAGAATGGGTTGAAGACATAATGCTGGGATGGGACCTGGAGGATATTAAACCTTCTTCAGGAAAATTCACTTGGTCCAATAAAGATCAGCCCCCAATCACATTGCTGCCCGGTTGGATAGATTTCTTGTCCACTCTTCTTTCCTAACCTGCGGTCTTATGGCAACCTCTAAAATTCTCCCAAATCTCATCTCTGATCATAAGCCCATTCTTCTCAAGCTTTCCCTAGATTGCAATCTTGGCCCCATCCCTTTTCGGTTCAGCCCTCTGTGGATCCAGCAAGAAGGCTTTCAAGAGGTGGTCTCCGACTCTTGGAATAGGCCCGTCCATGGTTCTCCATTCTTTGTGTGGGAAGAGAAAACCAGGGTTCTAAAAATAAATCTTAAAGATTGGGCTAAAAGACTGCAATCCCCCACAGCCAAAAGAAAAGAAAATTTAAATAGGCTTGCTGCTCATCAGCTAGATATGGAGCATAATCCTGTTTCTCAAAGTATGCTACTAAAAGAAGTTGAGCTCCAAAAAGAGGTTCATAGATCTAGCAGGGAGGAGGAAGAATTTTGGCGACAGAAGTCTAGGAACCTCTGGCTGAATTCCAGAGATAAGAACACCAGCTTCTTCCATAAGCAAGCGGAAGCCCGAAAGAATTTCAAATCAGTCTCAGAGATTCAATACCAAAATACTGTGATTAAGGATTTCGAAGGCATCAAGAGAGCTGCATACTCCTTCTTCCAAGATCTTTATTCGGCTCCTGAAGAACCAACTATTGATCCCCATTCCTATCTAATCAATTTAATCCCCAAATGTGTCAAGGATTCAGACAACGACATGCTGACAGCTCCGATTAGTATGGAAGAGCTAGAGGAGGTACTGAACAACATGGAGCCTGATAAAGCCCCAAGGCCAGATGGGTTCTCTGTCAGGTTCCTTTTGACTTGTTGGCCAATAATCAAAAAAGATCTACTGAGGATGGTCAGAAAATCCCAGAATTGCGTAAAGATAGGCGGTGGCATCAACTCAGCCTTTCTAGCTCTAATCCCAAAAGAGAAAGGCGCCTCTGACTTCAGTAGATTTAGGCCAATATCTTTGTGCAATTCCAGTTATAAGTTGGTCTCCAAAATAATAGCCAACAGGCTGAAAAACATTTTGCCAGACATAATCCCTAAAAATCAAGGCAGATTCATAAAAGGCAGAAAGATTTTGGATAACATCGTGCTGGTCCAAGAAGAAGTTCATTCTAGTTGCCAAAGAAAGGAGAAAGGTATGGTGATTAAGCTCGACTTAGCTAACGCTTTTGACAGGGTGAGACATGAATTTTTGTTTGCTGTGATGAAGAAGCTAGGCTTCTCAACAAACTTCATAAACTGGGTGAAAGCCTGTATTGCCTCGCCTTGGATTGCGCCTTTGGTCAATGGCCGTTCTACAGATTTCTTCCAAGCTTCTAGGGGCCTGAGACAGGGATGCCCATTGTCTCCGCTCCTATATGCTGTCCAGGCCTCGGTACTTAGTTTCCAACTAGATCATAACCAGCAAAATCAAACTCTGCGTGGCCTCAGAACTACTCACAAGGTGAAAGACATTAATCATGCCCAATTCGCCGACGAAACTTTGCTGCTTGGAGGAGCCAGCATGATCTCTGCCAGACACTTCAAGAGGGAACTGGACATTTACAGGTTGATCTCGGGCAGCAAAATCAATTATTGAAAATGCTCTATCTATGGCTGGAACTGTTCGACTAAAGAGCTGTCTGACATAGCAAGACTTTTAGAAATGGATGGAATCCGAAATTGGGAGTCATTTAAATACCTCGGGATTCCAATCTTCAAATCTAAGCCTAAATTTGCTCATTGGCTGCCTCTGCTTGATAAGATAAAGAATAGAATCCAAGCTTGGGGCGCCTCTTGGCTGAACAATGCAGGGAAAGTCATCCTTATGAAATCGGTCCTAATAAGTATGCCTCTATTCCAAAATTCAATCCTCGCCCCAAAAACCTTTCTCAGTAAGTTAGATAGCCTGTTGAGAAGATTTTTGTGGGAAGGTGGGAATAACAATGATAGAAGGATCCATTTAGTGAGCTGGGAAACTCTCAAGAGACCTTTTCTGGAAGGAGGCCTCCATCTGCGCAATTTGGCTGCCCAAAATCTTGCTTTGGGATCCAAGATTCTGTGGAATTTAGTCTCTGGAAATACTAGCTGGAGTAAAAGAGTCATTTGGAAGAAATACTTCCAAGGGCAGCATTTGAGATGCCTGGATAAGCCTCCAAGAATTCTAAAAGGTTCACCAATATTCAATCTTTGCAATGCTGCTAGGGAGCAATTCAGCCAACACCTTTATTGGATCCCTGGTAATGGAAGGAAAATCAAAATCTGGGATGATTCGATCTTGGGTGACTAGCCAATGAATCATGTGGATGGTCTTGCAAACATCAAAGATTTGCCTCAGTCTTGCAATCTGCACACATTGTGGGACATCTCGAACTGGAAGGAAGCTCCTGATAGAACCTGGGATGGTTGGAATCTGGGGGAGGTCCCCATAATGCTGCAGGGGGAAGCCTCTTTACTTCTAGATATGCTCCAAGGTAAATCTCCTTCAAAGGCCACTGCTAAAGACAAAAGAGGTTGGGGATTTATCTCTAGCCATTATACTGTTTCCGAAGGTTATAAAAGAACTATGGCTGTTCCTTATGCTCCTCCAAATCCAGCCCAATGGAAATTTATATGGGATTTCCCAGCTCTTCCAAAAATCGACTTCTTCTGTTGGACCGTTGCCCACCAAAGCATTCTTACCAGAGATAACTTGAGAAGAAGAGGGATGGAAGGACCATCCAGATGTCCACTCTGTAGGTCTGATGAAGAAACTACCAAACACCTATTGCTACTTTGCCCCTTTGCTCAAGAAGTCTGGAGGGGAGTGCTGCTGCTAGAGCCATCTAACCTTGATCTTCCAGATAACATTCCTGCCCTATTCAGAACTTGGGCCAACTTATCTCCCTTCTGCCTTAAAAATAAAAGTCTTCTTAAAACCAGCTGGATGTGGATCCCTAAATTTATTTGCTGGAAACTATGGTTGGAAAGGAACAACAGAATTTTTCGAGAAGAAAGTTGCACTGCAATAAGAGTTATCTCTAAAATAAAAGCTTTGCTGGGCGAGGCATTGGAAGCCAATACTTCATCAAGGAACGAAACGAGTCTGCTCATAGAAGAGGAGAAATGGTTCAAAGAATTGGTTCCAAATCTGAAGGAAAGGCCCTTTCATCCTGTTCCCGTTCATGCCAATTGGGAGATTAGGCTGGAAGAACAAGAGTTCATCAAGTGGAGATCGGCCTTGGAAGATCACTGTTTATTCTTCGATGGGGCCTTTAAAGGAAACCCTGGGGTTGCTGGCAGCAGTGGAGTTCTATTGAGTCCTGGAGGTTTTCCGGAACTGAGATTTCATTGGGTTCTGGGAACTGAAACAAACAACAGAGCGGAGGCTCTAGCATTGTGGCAAGGGCTGACACTGGCGATTAAAAGAAATATCCTTTCTCTCTCAGTCTTTGGAGACTCAAGACTTATCATCCAGGCCATGCTACGCCCTAAGACCTCCCACCAGGTTCAGTTAGCCACCATCATCAGGAAAATCAGACTATTGTTGCCCAAATTCAATAAAATATCCTTCTTCCATATCTTAAGGAACCTCAATTCCCAAGCTCATACAGAGGCCAACCTTGGTGCCCTCTGTTCTCAGAGATCCCTGGTGGTTAACTCAATAGAATCTTCTTGCTCCATTCCTTAAAACTCCCGCTCGATCCTCCTATCCTCCCTGAATTAAGGGCTTCCTATTCCCCACTCTCTCCTGCTCCTCGGGGCCTCTGTTCAAATCAACTTATGTAATCCGAAAATTCAAGCCTGATTTCAGCCTCCGTTTATTGATCTCTGTTTAATGTTTTGTTCCTGCTTCCCAAGCGCCCTCAAAGGAACCTCAAGGGCGCATCCCAGTTTCAGTTTTGATCTTCTCCATCCTCTCTATCCTGAAGGTTTGGTTCAGCATAATCAGAGCCTATCTCCTCCGGAAAGCAGCATTCGCGGTTCTTCCCAAATCTTGCGTTGGAGCTTCTAGCTGATGAAGCTTCCTCCTCAAATTGCGGTCATTCAGATTCCTATGCCAATGATGCCCTTTGGAACAGCAATTTAAAGATCCGCAGGCAGTTCAATAGCAGCGAAGTTCTGTGGCACAGTAAGCTCAAGCTCCGTTTGAAGTCCTATGGCATTGTGCGTCGTTTCATCTATAGCCAATACTATGCGAGCTTATGTCAAAGCCGACGTAGCTTACTTCTCTATTTCAGAACACAGATTAGACCAGCAAATCTCCGGATTAGAAGCGAACATTCTCTGCTCCAATAAGAATTCCCCTGTTCTCTGTCTATGAATCTCCAGAATTGTAAAGCACGTGGTAGCTTGTTTACCGCCCAATTAAATATAACCGTTACTGTCCAAAAAAAAACAAAAGCTCTTTTTGCAAAAATTCAGAACCCTTTGATTGAATTTGAGAGCCATATTTATAGGCTTATTTTAAAAATAAGGGAGAAATTGAGTCTATGATATTCTCTCAACTAAACCAAAACAAAATTTGCATAAAATACCAAAATAGTTACATTTGAAAATAAAAATTAAATTAGACGACTTTAAGTTGATGTCGAGCTAGTAGCTTACTACAATCGTTGATAAATAACTAGAAGGGGTGCCAACTCTTGAGGAGAATGAGGCTTTATATTTAGCTGGTAGGTGAAGAGAGATACTTGAAGAAGTGACAACATATGATTTGTCAAGTCTATGAGAGTCTTGAGGACTTTGAAATGACCATGAGGCTTAATTAAAAGCTGCCATTTCAACTCAAGGTTTATCTTTGATAACTGCTCAACCTTCTTACCAAATTTTGATCTCTCATCCATCCAACTTTTGTGTAATGCTTTGACATATGAAAATACATCTTATTCATAATTTGAAATTAAATTTACCTCCAAACGAGGTCAGGTGATAGACTGTGCAATAGTGCATGAAAGCTCTCAAATATCATTAACCAATTTTCTGACTAAACGATTTTTGTCTTCCAATTCCCCATAATAATGGACTTGTACATTTCATCAACCTTAGGAAAATTTGGTTGTATTCTTTTCTTATCCATTTTCCATCCAAGGAGATCATTCAACTTTCGCTTATCCTCATCATATTGACTCTCCATGTCGACTAGCTCATCAACCATTGAAGAGCTCAACTTGTACTGTACCTAGATCAAGCTTAATTTATTACAAAATATTTACTATTACTTGACAAGTTGTGCATTAAGTTCAAAAGCTTCATGTTTGAACTCGGCAAGATTGAATGCTTAAGTTTTTACTTGTTCTAAACTTTTTTGCAATTCCTTTAATTGATCATCGCGCTTCTTGAGTTCTTCAGAGTGGTGACTCTTGACTTATTTGTCTTGAGCTTGGACTTCTATTTGAGATTGGGCCACCTGTTGTTCCAATTGTTGTATCTTGTTACCCTTTTCTTGAACAAACTATTTAATATGGGTTGTTTTATCAATAGTGGCTAATGCATATGCCCCTTCATACTAAGCCAATTCTTAGAATAATTCATGTGCAGTTGTAGAAGTGCTTTTCCAGATTATTTCAACCATGGAATTAAAACCAAAGATATTTCAACCATGGCATTATGGAATTTTTTTATGACTAAAAAAACTTTTAAAATGAAGATCTGAATGAAAGTCATTATACCAAGAGTATTTTTTTTTCAAATGCTAAAACTATAACAACTTTAAAATCTTAGCATAAGACAACTTGACACATTGCAAAAAAAAATTAAAAATCAACTATCAAATTGACACGCAGTGTAGGCTAACTGACCCATTATAATGAAAACTTAAAGACCAACCATGAAATTGACACATTGTGGGGTGAGGCTCGATTCATTATAATGAAAACTTTAAAATAAACTATTAAATTAACACATAATGAGATCGAGTTACTAGTCGAGGAT
>APFE031011795.1:22109-32729 GCA_000404065.3 Pinus taeda | reverse complement strand
CCGTCGGGCCTTCGGGGTGGGTAGGGCAAGAGTTATGTCCCAACAAGCCCTCGGGTGGTAGCATGATTCCCAGAATCAGGCGGGTGGGTAGGGACGAAGTTGAGCTAATTGCCTCCTCACCCACCCCTGCGAACCAACAAGTGCCTGCACCCCTAGGACCTATTGGGCTGCGAGGGTGAGCACGGAGGGAGTTGGCTCAATCGATCTTCCATCCCTAGGGCTCGTTGGGCCGTGGGGGTACGCAGGGAGGGAGTTGCATGCAACTCTCTCGCCGCCCACCCTTGCGACCCAATGGACCCTAGGGGCGGCAGGCCGATTCCAGGAATTAGGTTGCCACGCAACTCCTTCTCCGCCCACCCCTGCGACCCAACGGGCCTTGCGGGTGGTAGACCTATTCCGGGCATTGGGCTGTGACATAGCTCCCTCCCTGCCACCCCATGACCCAACGAGCCTGGGGGGTGGAGGCGATTTGGGAAATCATGTTGCCACCCCAAGGCCATTGGACTACGAGTGGGATTTTATTTTTATTTTTTTATGTTTTTTAAATGTTTTTTATTTGTTTTTTTTATATTTGTAATGTATATATTATTTTTAATTTTTTTAATTTTAAATTAAATGTTTAAATTTAATTATTATTATTATTATTATTATTATTTTCCGATTTTTTATTTATTTTAATTATCTAACGTCATTGTTTTTGGTATTTTTTTTCTTAAATTATGTTTTTTTTGGAATATTTCCGTGTATTTGATATTTTTTGAATTAAAATTGAATATTATATATATAAATTATATAGAGATTATTATTATCAATATTATTATTATTATATATGATAATATAATATATATATATATATAATATATATAGATTTAATGTTTTAATATATATATTATTACTTTTAATTAATTATTTTTTTATTTGTGTGGTATATGTGTTTTTTTCAATGTTTTAATTGCTTTTTTTTGGGAATTAGACAATTTGAAAAATGGTTAAATAATCAACATTTTAAAATAAATTGTGCATACTTAGGGCATAAGAAAATTTAAAGTGTGAAAAATATGCCTTAAAAAAATGTTGTTGCTTTTCAAAATCCACATGAAAATCACAAAATAATAATAATAATAATTAAATAAATTATCCACACTTAATACATTTGAAAATTTAAAGTGTTGAAAACAAACCCTATAAAACAAGGGGTTGATGCTTCATTAATACTTTTCAAAATTAGCATGAAAATCACTAATATTTTAAAAAAATGTTCATACTTGATACATAAGAAAATTTAAAGTGTCAAAAATATGCTTAAAAAAAAAGCTTGTATTCTGAATCAACACTTTTCAAAATCTGATGATTTTTGCTACCTCAAAAAAATGGGTACTTGGTATAGTTCTTGTTTGATAGTTTACATAGTTTCAAGCATTGATAGAAGTTTTAGCAAGAAGACCAAAATGTGCAAGAGCAGTGTGTGCAAATTCAGGAGTGGCAGGAATTGTTTGTTGAGTGACAACATTTGAAGTGTTTTCTCCAAGAACTTGTTTTTCATTTGATGTGCCATCTAGAGTTGATAGCTTGTCTAAGTATGATTGTCATTCTTTGTTCAAATCACCAACCAACAAATTTACAGAAGAAGATTGATCTGTTGAAGAAACTTGCATAGGTGTTGAGATTTGAGGCATTGTCTGTGAAGAGGAATTGATGGATTTCTTTATAAATCCATCTCCCTCTAGAAGCTTAATTAAATGCCTAGGCAGTGGATCTCTTCTTGAATCCCCGAAAACAATAAAGTGCTGAGGGGGACAATCGTTTGGCTTTTAAATAAACTAACTCATAAGTTAAGGCCTGGGAAAACAAATCATCATACTGATTATGTTCATGAGTATAGTTTTTGATATGTGCTTCTTTGGCTATATCTCAGGCCACATGGGAAGGATTAAAATCTCTAAAAGGAATAGAAATGAGTTTCAACTCGTTTAGAGCTAAAATTTCCTTTTTTGCATGTTGATAAATGGCACTGAGGGAAAAGGCCAACTTGCAACAAGAATTGAGGCCAAAACTTTTTGGAATCCCTTTTAAGCTCGAGGGTTATCCCAGTTCCAACACTCTGGTAAGCAATCTATTGACATCAATTTATCTGGAACATAAAGAGATAGAACATGAGGACAACCATTACTTCCCCAAATTTTGACATAAGTGAATGATTCCTCAACGAAACAACCTCCAATTTTTAACAAATCATCAAGGGATGCTGCAAATATCCTTGGGGTTTTGAAGCCGAAAATAGTTATGTAAATAGGGATCATGAAAAATGGAAAATACGATAAAAGTGGTCGAAGTAATTATCCTCTTATAGAATATTGTGATGTGTGGACGGGAAGGGGGTGAACAAGTATCCACTTCCAGCCCATGCATGGAAAATCAAGGGAGAAACAGATGGCATCCATGACATATGCCGATAGACAATATTTTGCGACTAGAAATGTAAAATATACTTGGGCATGTTGTTGGATAAGATTTGATCCTATTCATAGACATAGTCGTGAGAGGCATCCTCAATAAGAGGGACCCGATTGCTCAGAAATTATGAAACATTTTGTTTGGCATATAAATGAAAAATCATAAAGGCAATGTAGGAAAAAGGAGATGCAAAGGAATCAGTTGAATATTTTCCCATAGATTCTTCTTTAAACTTATTGGAATTACACATCCATCCTCTAATCATTTGGGGTAAATTGTCCTTGTCTCTCTCACATTCCTTCTTAACAAATTGCTCCACAAATTGTGCATTATATATAATTTGGGGATGGGGTAAATGATACATACCACGAAGGATTTTAGACTTGAAAGTACCAATTGTGATGCCTCTACAGATAAAAAACAACCACTCATGAATATTGACCTCTTCCACCACCCAACTTATCATATATGTATATGGGAGTAATCTCGGCCATGCTGCAATATTATGAAGTTGAGACCTCTAAGCGTCACTAATTGTTGGTGTAGAATTCCTCAAGCCACCCTGGTATGTTGTTATGACTGTTGGTGTATCGTCTGTCTCCTCTAGAAATTCCTCTTCAAATAGTTCATAAATGGTATTCCAATATTTAGAACCAGAACTTGTGGTATATATTGTATTAGAAAAGAGGAACATGTCTCTTAATTTCTCGTTGATTTCCTCTCTGAAGGGCCTAGTTGATGCTTGTATAAGAGATTTCTTTTTTTCTTTTTCCATGGTATCCTTTTGATAGGTGTTGTGCTTAGAATTCACCTATAACAGAAAATGAGAAGGGTAAGAGGAGTTACTATAAATAAAGCACAAACAAGCATAAAAAGGGGTTAAATCAATCTCGAGAGTGGGAAAATATGTGTTAAATGAAATTATTATACCATTAACTGTAGTAAGAAAGAAAATTAATCTAAAGGCCCAAATTTAAATTTATCATTTCATAATGACAACGATCAATTGAGATAGATGGAGTAATTATACTAGATAGTTTTGACAACTGGTGGATGACGTGTTTTCTTATGTCATCCTGTAAGGTTGAAGCCCGAAAGGTAAAGTTAAGCGCTTATATTCCATATTCGAAAACAAGTGGGATGATGAGGAGTGGGCCTATGTGGCACATGTACCAACATGTACCAATACTAATCGACTTATATGCAAGGTGGGCCCAATGAGTGAGCCCGATGATGAAATCCTGGTTAAAGTGTTTGTATTGCGAAAGAAGTAGAGTGAATTGATATAACAAATGGAAGGCCTATCACAAAAGAGATAATGGGACCCATTTACGATGAGCTATCCTGCTAGCTTGATCCCAACGTTTTCAAAATGGTTGCAAAGGAAATGCTTAGGGCTATGATCGACGGGATGATGGATGCTATGATATGGCAGCCAAAACAAATCAACTTTCAAGTTATGTGCCTTCGTGTGGGTCTTGAACACGTAATCATGCTAAAGGAAGCCCGATTGAAATGAAAGCATACATAAAGTAAAGGGTTGAGGTCTAGACCCTAGGCCATGTGCTAAGTGATAAAGAGATGAGTGTGCTTGCCTCTTTTAAATATGAAAATATTGTATTAAAGCAAGTCTAAATGTTGAAATAAACGAAGTCTTGGAAGTGATGGTTTTAAGTAAAAAATGGTCTAAATTTATTTATTTACGAATAATAAATTATTAAAGAAAAAGAAAAATGTTGTATTAAAAGGGTTAAAAATTTTGAGGAAAAAAGGGTCCCCATTTTTTATTATGGCTAAGATTAAAATGGGGGTTGTTGTTTTCCACAATAATTGAGGACACACTAGGTGAAACAATTATCTTTGTTATGAGTATGGAATTTGTAAAATGAAGGAATAAATTTAGCTAGAAATCTGATTTTTGTAAGTAAGTTGGATGATGCAGGTGTAAAAACAGTGTTCGATAAAGATACTTGCAAGATGGTTCGAGGAGCACTGGCATTGATGTGAGGAACTCGGATTGGAACTATGTACAAGCTTCAAGGTAGCATTGTTATTGATGGGTGAAACATTTGTGTGGTTCCTGAAAGTGGAGCAGAAAATCTAGTGGTCTCTGGAGAAAATACCATGCTATGGCATCAAAGGCTTGGACATAACAAAGAGAAGGGCCTTCGAATACTTCATGGTAATGGTATGATAGAAGGTATGTCTAATTTCTCTCTAGATTTTAATTTCTATGAAAATTGTGTATATGGGAAGCAGAATCGGGTGAGTTTCCCCTCTAGTGCTAAGAGGGTGAAACAAATATTAGAGCTTGTGCACAGTGATGTGTTTGGACCTGTGTCGGTTCCATCACTGGGAAATTTTGTGTACTATGTATCATTTACCGATGACTTCTCAAGGAATACATGTAAATATTTCCTCAGGAAGAAATCTGAAGTCTTTGACAGCTTTAAGGAATTTAAGGCTCTAGTGGAAAACCATACAAAGAAGAAGATAAAGGTGTTGAGGATAGATAACAGTGGAGAGTTTTGCAAGAAAGAATTTGAATAGTTTTGTAAGAAGTGTGGTATATCACGACAGAAGACTACTCCATACACACCTAAGAAAAATGGAGTTGCATAATGAATGAACAAGACGCTGATGGAAAGGGCTAGAAGCATGCTCAGTGGTTTTGGTTAGGACAAGAATTATGGGCAAAGGCGGTGGAGACTGCATGTTACCTGGTCAATGGATCACCTTCATCAGCATTGGAAGATAAAACTCCACAAGAGGTATGGAATGGTAAGAAACCCTCTCTTTCACATCTGAGGGTATTTAGATGTGATGCATATGTACATGTTGCAAAGGAGAAAAGAACAAAGTTGCATAGTAAATCTGAAAAATGCATCTTTATTCAGTATAAGGATGGTTTAACAGGTTATAAGCTTTGGAACCTAGAAACAAGGAAGGTTGTGTAAAACCAAGATGTGGTGTTTAGAGATGTGAAATATGTTATTAAACATGAATTCCTATCAAAGGAACCTAAGAAGATAGATTTTGAGCTAAAGGAGGAAGAATCAGACTCTACAGTAGAAGAGGAAGCAGAAGATGAACAACCACAAACTCCGGCTGTGAGAAGATCAGTTCGAGAAAGAAAGCATCCATAAAGGTATATTCCATCTTCTTTCTGTTCAAATTTTGCTTTATCTATTACTGATGATGATCCCATAACTATGAAGGACGTAGTAGATTCAGAGGATGGCAAATTCTGGAAAGAGGCCATGGTTGATGAAATGGCATCTTATCACAAAAATAAGGCTTGGGACTTAGTGGAGTTGTCAGCTAGAAGGAAACCCATTGGCAGAAAATGGGTGTCTAAGAAGAAGATGAATGTAGAAGGAAAGGTGGAGAAATAAAAATCTCGGTTGTTAGCAAAAGGTTATTCCTATGTGTTGGGAATTGATTTTGGTGATATTTTTTCTCCTGATGTGACCAAGGTAGATTCTATTAGATTACTTTTATCTATTGCTACTACTTTCGATTTTGAGGTAGAATAGATGGATGTGAATACAACATTTCTTCATGGGGATCTGGAAGAAGAAATCTACATGAAGCAAACTAAAGGCTTTGTGGTGAAGGGTAACAAAGAACTAGTATGCAAATTAAAAAGTCTCTTTGTGGCTTAAGACAGTCACCAAGAATGTGGTATCAAAAATTTGATACATTTATGCGAAGAATTGGCTTCACTAGAAGAAAATTGGATCACTGTGTGTATTTTAAATTAATTGGTAACCGTGTTATTTATCTATTCTTATATGTGGATGATATGTTGCTAGTTGGAAATGACAAAGATTATCTAGGCTTTGAAGACCCAATTGTCCTCCAAATTCGACATGAAAGATATTGTTGCTACAAACTATATTTTGGTTATGGAAATTAAACAAGATCGGACAAAGATGAAGCTTTGGTTAAACAGGAGGAATTATGTCGAGACAATACTACAGAGGTTTAATATCCAGGATAGTAAATCGGTGAAGGTTCCTATTCTTGTAGGTGTAAAGTTATCTGCTAAACAATGTCCCAAGACACAAGAAGAGGAAGAGGACATGTTTCATGTTCCATATGAAAGTGTTTTCGGTAGCCTGATGTATGCAATGGTATGTACTATACCATGCATTGCACATGCACTAGGAGTATTGAGTAGGTTTATGTCAAAACTAAGGAAGGAGAATTGAAGAGCAGTGAAGTGAATTTTCAGGTATTTCTGTGGCATTAGTGATTATGGTTTCTACTACCAAGGAAGACCAGGATTGGATAGAGTTTTGGACATGTATGGCTTTGTTAATGCAAACTGGGTTGGAGATCTGGATCAAAGAAGATCTAAAAGTGGGTATGTGTTTAACCTATTTGGAGGTGCAATCAGTTGGATAAGTAAGAGATAGTTTGTAATGGCACTTTCAACTACAGAGGCAGAATACATGGTAGCCACTCATGCAAGAAAGGAAGCAGTTTGGTTGCAGAGATTGTGTTCAAGTATGGGGTTAGTACAGTGAGCTATAAGGATAGATTGTGACAGCCAAAGTGAATTTTTCTTGGCAAAGAACCCTTCTTAGCGTTCAAAGATAAAGCACATCGATGTTCAGTATCACTTTGTGAGGGATGTTGTTGGGAAAAAAAGGTGTTGTTGGTAAAGGTAGACATTTTGAAGAATACTACAGATGCCTCGACAAAGTCTGTGAGCACTGAGAAGTTCTCTTGGTGTTGAGAAACAATGGGTGTTTCAAGGTTGGATCAATGACTAAGCTCTCATGTGCCCCCCTATGGAAATAAAACAACAAGTGGGAGAATTTTGGGTTGTGTAATATTCTTTCCATGACTACCCTACACAAGGGGGGTAGTAGCCCCCCTTGTACGTTGCGTCGGGCACTGCCGAGGGTCACAGGGGGGTATGTAGGGGGGTGGTAGGCCCCTGCACAGAGTCAGGGGAAGCGCCCAGGGAAAAAGAATTGGACACTATATTAGGTGGGCAGACCTACCTATGGTTCTATGCATGGATTTCGCACATGATTTTGGGCATGATGGTTTTCTGTCCATGGTATTTTGTAGATCCGGTCAAGGGAACTATGGTTATGATCTAATCCAGGGTTAATGAATTGGAGTTTATGGATGCTTCAGTATGTATATATATGTATTGTAACATTGAAAGGAACATAATGAAAAATCAATCTGGTAGTCCCGATTTGGGATCTAGGCAAAAATATCTGTGTATATATGTTTTATGTTATCGCCATTATTTATTTTTCTATTTTTAGAATTCGTATGCAGGTAATTTATGTACAAGGTTAAAAACTACACACTCCACGCGGCTCTTCCAACACAATGTTGCACACTCCATCGCATTCCATGGCCTCGTGGTGCAATACACTAATCCATAGGAAACGTACAGCTACTGCAATTTAATCCAACAATAATAATTAATGTGGCCTTTAACTAGTAGTTTTATTTCCTTGGACATTCGTTCTTTGACCTTGGAATGACACATCCCTCTTATAATAATTGGGCTTCACAATACTGGCAACAAATTTAGCAGAATAATTACGGCTCCAGATATTTGTTTTGACCTTGGAAATGATGAATAATTGGGTCGCGACGATAATTATGGGTGCGTAGAGAAGGGACCCACAAAATAACAATATTTTGACAACTCGATCTTAAGTTTATTTCACTAGTGTAAATTCCCTTTATTTCCAAGGGACTAAACTGAGCCTGAATCTAGTTACAGTCTCTATCTCAACAACGTTCTCAAGTAGATTGATTCATTGCGCCTCCTCATTCTGTTTGGCTCTCACTAACACCCAATGATCCGAAAATAATTTGTTGGCTCTGGTAACACTCCAGGAAACTCTCCTAGATTGTAGCTCGAAGATGCTTGGTAACATATAATCTTCAATATTGTTCTCTGGACTATTGGAATGGATGATGGTTTGGATCAAGCCAGATAACCACTTCAACTCTATTTTACTCCAAACATGCATGAACACCCTCAGATTGACAAGGCTTTAGACCACTAATGCTCAATAGTTTAAAGATTCAAAGGATAGATGGAGAATATTGGTTGTACTAGCAGATGCATACATGAACATATATGAATGGCTAGCTACAGGAAGTAAATGAAACTTGCAAATCTAATTTATCAATGCGGAGATAAGATGACAGTTATATGGCATTAGACACAGAAGAAACGTGAATAACCTATTCAATTGCAAATCCAATTTATCAATGCAGAGATAAGATGACAATTATCTGGCACTAGACATAGAAGAAATCATGAATAGACTTATCCAAGTGCAAGCTTAAAGTAGAAGAGAAATGGACATTGAACATGTAGCATCAAAAGAAGCTTGTATTACTGGAATGAAGATGAGAAGCTGCAAGGAACAGAGTATCTACAGTCTCCAGAAGTTGAACCTTTTTTCTTCCTATTTTTGGGCCATTTATAGGCCATTTACAATGCTCTAGGCTTTCTGAGACCTCCAATTGTCCTAACCCATCACCTCTGGCTTTAACTGCCTGATGACATATCTCAACAGAAAATAAGGACACAAGTCTCCTTTCATAACCAAAACAGTAACCATTTCTGGTACCACGCTGCACTGTCAGGTTGCTGGCTCGTGTGGATAATGTCTATAATTGTTTCTGGTAGTTGGCAACCTCGTGATGGTGTCTTTTCCTCTTCTTGGCCCTCCATTCCTTTATTTGGCTTAACTGTCCCACTGTCATAAAGGCTGGCAGAGCCAATGGCTCTCCTCCTCGGGCAACTGACAGGGAGTGGTTGATGGGAAGTGGCAAGCAGGGGTGTATGGGCCATTGGGTGTACCGAATCGGGCGAACGGAGTAATTGCAAGGTGGTGGAGGACGTGTTAGGGCGGTTGTGGATGAGGGTCATTGGATGGGTGGAATCAACGATGTCTATTGATCACCGGAGGCATGGGTTCGTGGCGAGGGGCAGACCAAATCGAGGTTGTTGGGTTGCCTACGGGCAGATCAGATGGTTTTCGGGTAGAGGAGGTACGTGGTGGTTAACAGCCGTGGGTGGTTTTGGATGTGGAAGCGGTTTCCATCGGGTGGGGATCAAGCGGTAAGCGGGAATTGTCAGAACCCCCCCCCCCCATGCCACTCAGCAATTAACACTTAGCGACGTAGGAGAGAGAAAAACCACCTTTATCGGGTGGTTATTCCTCACGCTAGTTGCCCATGTGATATGAGCGACAGCCATTAGATCTGGCAGGAGTGAGCTAATGGTGAAGATCGATCAGCAGGTCTCGCTGATCAAGTGAAACGTGGGTTGTTGGATTGGTGGCGGGGAATCGAAAGCAGAGCGACACGAAGGTATGGCATGTCCTCGAGAAATGTGTGGAGGGTGCGAATGGGCGAAAAGGTAAGGTTTTCTGGGTTTTTGGGTTAATTTACTTAGGGCTAAGGCGAAAGAGGGTTTCATTATGATGTGAGGGTCGGGTTAGAATATGAGCGGAGTAGAATGTAAGTAGAAGAGTGAGGAAAGCGGGGTGATGGCCCGTGTGGGGACCTCTTCCAGGACAACAAAGTAGACCATCTCCTTCCTTTAGCCTTCAAAATGGCAGTGCTGCACCTCAAGGCTAACACTGGCTCCTTCTGGGGATGACAACCTCCCTGTGAGGTTTCAAGAACTGTAGACCACTGCCTTTTCAGTAAAACCAAAATCAAATCTTCCTCCTAGTGTTCCATTGGGCATGGAGTATATTTTTCAAAAACAAAAAACAAAAAACAAAAAACAAAAAACAAAAAACAAAAAACAAAAAACAAAAAACAAAAAACAAAAAAACAAAAACAAAAACAACAACAACAATAAAAACAAACAACCAAAAACAAACAAACATGTTTACAATACCAATGCTTTAAAGCCTTAAATGAAATAAAGTTTCAAAACCGCCCATTGATTGGGCTACCAAAAACATCTTCCCCCTCCAAATTTTGCAGAATGAAATTATTGTTCCTCTGGTCCTGAGCTATGACAAAATGGACCTGTCCATAAGGAGTCAAACTTACCATGATTACCTTTCTGTTCCTTAAATGCATCCCATTTGAGAACCCAATCACCAACTTGGAAATGGTCCACTTTCGCCTTTCAATCAAAGGTTTCTTTGATTT
>APFE031011795.1:3563-21189 GCA_000404065.3 Pinus taeda | reverse complement strand
AAGACTTCCATAGATTTTCCCTTATCTAGACATCTCAAGAGGATTCTTGATGGGTCTTTCCAATAAAGCATATTTCTATTAATGTAGAATTTGGTTGATCTAAGCTTAATGGCTCTGGCTTGACTTAAGCTAAGCCTTGGAGGAACCTCTAGCTTCTACAAAAAATAAACTATGCTGGAATACCATTCACAGGTGGCTAGATTTTCAGCCAAAGGTTGATTCTGCTCTTGCTCTTCTGCTGCTTCCTCTGTCTACTCATCATCTAAAATTGAACCCATGCAATTTATGTCCAACAAACTACAACTTTCCTTACCCATGAGCTTAGCCAAGCCTTGGCCTTTGACCAGCTTGGTGGGCTTCACCTCTATGTTGAACTCTATGAACTTTACAATCCATTTAGCTCTTTTTCCATCAACATCTGGCTGAGTTAGGACATCTTTTATTGAGGCTGAAGGTACATATGCAATCACCTTGGAATGAAGAATATAAATTCTGTAGGCCTTCAAAGATTTTATGAGAGCATAAGCTTGTTTTTCAATAAGGTCATACCTTAGTTCAGCATCCCTCAGAGTTTTGCTCAAAAAGGCCATAGGGTTCTCTATACCTTTATCATTTTTCTTCAATAGAACTGTTGCAAGTGTATCATAAGAGGCAAAAGAGAAGATATAAAACTCCTTGGTGTAATCTAGGTTGATTAGAGTGGGAGCTTCCATGATAGCTTGCTTAATGGCCTCAAAAGAGCTTCTTGCAACATCTGTCCATTTTAATTCTGATCCTTTCTTCAGCATGGAAGTGATGTGCTTCACTAACTCTTCAAAGTTTGGAATGAACCTTCTGAAAAAGTTAATCTTACCCAGGAAAGATTAAATATCCCTTTTTGACCTTGGGATGGACAATGTCTGAATTGCTTGAACTCTGGCTGGATCAATCTTCACACCTTCAACAGAAACAATATGTCCCAAAAGTTTGCCTTTTTCTAGAGAAAACTATGATTTCTTTGGGTTCACAGAAATTCCAAGCTGTCTGCACTTTAAAAACACCTTCTGCAAGTGCTGCAAATGGTCCTTGTGACTGCTGGAAAAAAATTGTTATGCCATCAAGGTAAATAAGGACAAACTTGTCCTTCTCTCCCACAAAGGATATCTCCATGGCCCTCTGAAAAGTAACCCCAGCATTCATCAGTCCAAAAGGCATCTTGGAGTACATGAAAGTGCCCGAAGGAGTAGTGAAGGCGGTATTTTCCTGATCTTCAGGGTGTACAACAATCTGATTGTAACTTGAAAATCCATCAAAGAAAGACATGACTCTAGCCCCTGAAACTTTTTGCAGCAAGTGTTCCATCTTAGGCAGGGGGTAGTTGTCTTTTCTAGAGCATTTGTTCAGATTCCTAAAGTCAATGTACAGCCTGATTTCCCCATTCTTCTTTCTTACTACCACCAAATTAGCTATCCACTTTGAATACCTTAGGGGAATTATGAACTTGAAATCCAACAGTCTCTTAATTTCCTTTTCAATCAAAGGCAGTAAGAGAGAGCTGATAGGTCTTAACTTCTGCTTAAAAGGGATGGTGTCCTTCTCCAGTGGGATCTTACGCTGACTGATGTTTGTGTCATAGGTCTTAAGATAGTTTTAATCCCAAGCAAAGACATCAGCAAACTCTCTTTATCACGGTGCAATATTCAGAACTTTGGGTAGCAAACAAGTGGGTGGACAGATTTATGTATTTTGGATGATCGGTGATCCAGGTGGATGTTGGTGGCCACCCACCTATCCCATTTGGACCCCCGCAACTGTTTCTTTCAGTTTTTCAGTTTCCATAATTGTAACACAATTTACTATTTTTAGCAGTTTTTTCGAGTCCTCAACTTCCGGAGTTGTTTTGAGGCCCTAAACGATGTTTTTTAGGAAATCTGGGGGCAACATGGGTCCATGGACTGATGTTGCCCTTCCCAAAGTGGTAGTTCTCGAATAGATCTTTAGCTATCATACGCGTCAAACGGAGATCGTATGCCAAAGTTACGACCCCGGGAAAATGATGTACCAATTTACCCAAAACGGGGCCCACAATTTGGCGTTTCATCTTCTAAGGGTCGGTTTTGGAATGTGAAGGGTTTTCCATTGTTTCTCAATAATAAATAGGCCTTCGAGCCTCATTGTAACACAGTTCGGAACAGTCAGAGGCATGTAGCCGCACATCTCTTCTCAGAGATAAGCTACCATCGCCCTAGCTGGTTTAATTCCATTTCTGGTTGTAAGCATATTTCGGTATTTTCCATTAATAAAATGAAGTATTATTTCCGCTGCATCTTTTGTGTATATGGTTATCTCTGTATTTTATTGCGTTCCTGTTTAAATCCGGATCAGTTCTTGCTCTAGAACATTTGGAAGGAAAGGAATAGTGCGATCTTCAAAGAAGAGAAACGAACCCTAGTAGAAATATGGAAATAACAAATAAAGAATATGAGAGAGACAATTTTAACAAAAATATGGAAGGAAGAAGACTGGAAGGTCATACAAACAAAGGAGAAGCTTCTACATGGGCTACAATTAAGATAAAGCATGCTAGACAGTCACCAAAGCAAAAACCAATACAGAGAGGTTGAGGAATAAAAAAGTACAGGTATCCACCACAAGGATTTGCAAAATTAAATTTTGACGGGGCTGCAAAAGGCAACTCGGGTGAAGTAGGAATAGGGGGGTTTTTAGGAACGATAGGGGAAAAAATTTGAGAATTTTCTCGATGGACTATGGGGAGGCAACCAATAACGAAGCGGAACTACATGCACTGAAGCACGACCTTGAAATCGTGATTTAGGAAAAATTTCTGAGCGTCCAAATTGAAGGTGACTTGAAACTGGTGGTGGATATTGTAAAGCAATTGCAACAGAAGAAACCAATGGAAAAAATAAGCAAGAGTTGGACAACAACGTAATAAGATAAGAAAATCAACCGACAGACTGGTTAGCGAACCGGGGAAGCCGAAACAGGGGAAAGTTGATAGACACCGGAAGAATGGAGCTCCTGCTCCTGGAGGAGAGAGAGCAATTGCAGAAACTTCTCGATGTTGATAACAGTGGAAATAGAAACCTTGAGGAGAATGGCCAGGAAAAGTTAGTAAGTGGCAAACAAGGGGAAATGACACAGCAGGTGATGACAGATAGGACACTCGTGAGAAAGGATAGGGGCGGTGGAGATGACAGAGCTGGGCAACTGATGCGGCGGGGCAGGGTAGGATCACACAAAGGGGCAGAGAAGAGAATAGAGGCGCAATTAATAATGGAGATGGAGGGAACATGGGGAGTCAGGACAAGAGGGCGAGAAGGGATGGCAAGGGGCAGCGGCAGGAGAGAAAGGGTACGGCAGGAGTAGCTGAGAGAATGTCAGAGTTATGATGAGTAAAGGCGATCAGAACAGTAGAGACAAATCGCGAGAAAAGGACTCGGGGAAGAGTGCCGGGAAAGGAAAAGAACAAGTGGAGGTCAGGAAGGACATGCGGAGGAGAATAAACAAACGACGGTCTAAGGTGGCATCACGAATTTGCATGCAGTAGAACACGAAGCAAGAGGAAATGACAAAAGGTGGTAGAAAGGCGCAAAGTTCAAATAAAAGCTTCAGTACTGGCAAGGAAACGTGCTATGTAGATCCATTCTCCTGTTCTGATGTTCTAGAGATAGATAGCAGTAGGAGTTTTTGTAATTTTTCAAAGGTTTCCATGAAACCGAAGTCGAAAGGCAGACGTAGTTTGTTAATAGGAATTCCCAGACATGGGAAGAAATGCCCTTACTCCACTAGAGATGCTGGTTCCCTAGGAAAAAAGAATTATGGCCCTCGGAGGAAGGAAAAACCCAATCCCAAGAAAGTTTGTAGGGTGGGGAAGGGTAAAAACGCGAGAAGAAGAGAGAAACTTGCTAGTAGCAGGAATCCTACCCCTATCTGTCTTATAGGAAAATCTAGGAAGTCCAAGAATAGAAATCCTCAGGAAAAAAGGTGTGAAAGCAGTTCCCCCCAGCAGCCAGGGAGAAGAGTTGATTTGCCTAAATACATAGAAACCCAACAATATGGGCATTGAGGGAAGCATAGAGAAACAACGAGTGGAGGAAAGGAAAGGGGCCAAATTTCAAGTCAAGACGTGGAGCGGTCCAGGCCATCTCACCATATGCAAGCCTAGGGAAACCAGATTTATGCAATGGGGGTATGTGAATGGTTTAAATTAGAAATTCTCAACAGAGTTACTGATTTGTGGTCTCATGTCTTGATAGGTAAGAAATACCTAATCAAGGACAGTCTCTAGTCAAGCAAAAAGATGGCTCCGAGGAAATAGAAACAAGTTCTAACCCAGGAAGAAGGATTGAGCAAAAACTCGAAACAAAGAGGAAGGAAATCAGAGGCCGAGCAAAAGATGTATATGATAAATGCTTACATGGCCAAGAAGTCCCCCGAAATCTGGGAACATATAAATGGTTGGGAACGGGAGCTGAGATCCATCAACTCGAACCAGGAGATTCCCTAGGGTGAATGGGCAGACTTAGTACTAGATCCAGGTAATACAGATAACCGCAACTCTCTCTTCAATAAGTTGATCCAACATTATTGGATAATGAAGCACGTGGTTGCTCGAGCTATGGAAATGAACCAGGTATTCTCGGAGGAAGAAGAGGAGGAAAGGAGGCAGCGAGATGAGCAGTTAAGGAATCAGACATGGGAAGAATTGGAAAATATAAAGTCTACGCTCCTTAAGGAAATTACAGAGGTTCAGATCCAGGCCTCTCGTAATAATCTCATCCTGGGGAAAATGGAACAGATGCTGAGGGAGATGAAATGCGTAATGGAACAGAAAAATGAGACTCCTGGTACAAGGACCATGGCGCCTGCACCGATTATATCCTCAGATGAGGACTAATGAAGCAAGTTATTTGGATAGTTTTTTTGAAAGTTTTTTAAGTAAAAGAACTGATTTCAGATGTATTATGATAGAATAATTAGTAGAGCTCCAAAGAGAAGATATGATATAACCAAGGAGATGAACATTTTCAAATTTTGGTCTGGATATAATGCAGACAGGTGGTTGCCTTGTCTCCTTCGGGTAGGTTAATCACCTGGAACATATGAAGAATGGTTGTAAATTTTGATTTCGTAATATAGATAGTAGCTCTGCCAAAGTTCACACAAAAAAATAGGTTTCATATTAAGCTATTATAAAACATGAAAACAAATAAATTTTGATAATGCACACCTTATTTTATTGATAAAATATATATATATATATATAAATATAGATATATAATATATATCACACACATGAAGTGTTGTCTCAAGATAGATAAATTGTCTTGGTCTCACAATTAGTTGGTTGAGAGGATATTTCAACCACACACCAATCTAGGAAACAACTAGATCTAAACAACTCCTAGACGATAGGAACAAACTCATCTACATAGAATGAATCACAACAAAGATAAGTAGGAATTATATTTCCAAGTCGCCTCCTCAATGATTACTTGTGTCAATTTCAATCAACAAGATTTACATCTAGTCCAATATGGAAATTACACCTTGTACCTTATTCATGAAAACATCATCAAATTGTCAATGTCCATATAAAGGAACAACCATCTATCAGAATGCATGAATACCAACCGGTTAAACCACCAATCTACTAGGATGTCCTTCGTGTACATCATTTCGTCAACCATTATCTGCATACTTGTACCTGTACTTATAAATCCCCGACCATCATTGTCATCATTGGTTTTCTCAGATACCCATAACCATGCTCTAGGTTTTCTAGGCTTAGCCTAAACAATGCCCAGGTTTTTTTCGGCTGACCCTAAACCATGCCTACAAGAATCCTTGTCCACTTCACTCTCACACATGGTTTTTGGCTTACCACAAACCTACACTGTAATGTGGTCTACGACTTATCACAAACCCGCACTTCCACAGTGGTTTTAATATTATCAGGAAATTTATAGGGGTACACATGCCTCATGAACCTTACATTACAAACTCCAACTCATGGAGTTACCAAGTACATACTTTCCAAAGACCACTACAAAACATCATACTTTCTTACTAATACATGTGTGATTCACATTACAACATAATATTGAGTCTTCTTTATTATTCAACACACAATCTTTTACATTGTTTATCCATCTATTGTTGCCTCAACCAACTAATATCCACTACCACCATCACACTTCACCAACTTCTCCTAAAAACATATCCAAACACAATGTCTTCATCTTAATTACTTCTAGCTCCAATTTGCAGTTGTTAGAGTTATCAATTTTAACAAATTTTATTTACATGTTAAGTTGATTAGGCTCAACATGTTTCAGTTACAAACCAAAAAATAATTCAAGAAAAAGTTTCATTTCATCAAAGCATATACTAATTTGTGACATAGTGGAAGTTTTGGTTTCATCTTTTCACCCATGTGGGATGTGGTCCTCATGCTTCTTTACCTCTTATTAAAAAAGAAATCACTAATGTTGTAGCTTGTCTTATGGGCTTCAATGTGGAACATTTCTTCTCCTCAACACAACTCCTTAAATTTGATCCTTCCTCAATCAACTCTTCAATGCTCCAACACTCCATCTCAATCGTCACCATTTACTTTGCGAGACAAGAAATTCGACCATTTGCTGGAGGAATCTGCATGTTAAGGCTCCACATTGGTGGACCTTGAAAATTCTTTGACTAGTCCACTGACTGCCTTATTGCATAGTCTCAAATAAAATACATGCTCTCACTTAGAGCCAGAAATTTCTAATCCAAATCGAACAACAATGCGATGATGTGATAATAGTGTACAAGAGTGAACAATAGAGAAAAATTTACTACGTTGGGATGCCTAATTGGAATCAAGAGTTTATTGGGACAAAAAGAGGAATGAATATCTTCCTCTACAGATGAAAGTAATAGCGAGTCATTTCCCTGACTCAATCTGCCTGAATACCATCCAGTCCATAAACCTGCATTCTATAAACTAAAAAACAAAGTTTACATGCATCGTCTTGCAAGAATCTTCAGTTGACAACTTAGCAATATAAAAATCACCTTACTGATCCAATCTTGATAATTCGAGCAAAGTCGGCCAATTCTCTCCTGAAATTTCATGCTAGAATGAAAAATCAAGGCAGTCGTGATGAGCCTCCTCGTTTAGGGAATGAAATCCATCATGCATTTAATGCATAATTAACCATAAACAAATGTTGAATTCCTGGGATTAGACTGCTAATCGAGGGTTTTGAGAGAATCATTTTCTTCCTCGCTTAACAATTTTGTTACTGAATTATGGATTGACGAAGTGCATGCGTTTGAGTCCTGATCATAACCATAATATTATTTGTTATCGTGTGACCACAATTACGAAGGAATTCATGGTATTCAAACCCATAGTCAATGACATTGAATCTCTACTTGGTTGTTTGTAGCAATTAGGGAGAAAAATAAATTATAGACACCAACTTGAACAATAGCCAACAAATGTGAATTGATCCACTGCACTTATCCAAGTAAACCAGGTTTTTTACCTTCTCCAATTACAAACATTCGAACTCCAACTACAAAATAAGTAATTTCACATGATCAAGATATTAAAACTTTTAACTCGACACTTTGCCTGTCTTCAGAAATTTCCATGTAAATATTTCATTCAGATGTCAGGCAGACAAAAATAATTAAAACAACATTGTAGTGTGCTTCCCTTTCAAATCTACATGCAATTGCGCACACTCACTAAACAATGAAACAATGCTCTCCCGTTTCTAATCTATAGCTACACCAGTCAACTCGAGCTTTCAACGACTGATGGATAAACACACATAAATCACAAGAACCTGCAACAACCTGCAATGCCAGTAATACTCTGGTCTGATGACTCAAACACCATGTAGGTAATGTTCCCCAGATACTGCCCTCCAAAAGAGTGCAAGGAACCGTTAATCTAGGGCCCGGACTAGGAGAAATCACATTCAAATGGTGTGCTTCTGCACACAGCAAATAATGAATTTCCACGACGTTCAACTCGATTCCCATTCAATACTCTTTAGCTGAATGCACTTCATAAACAAACCAAAAATAAATTGACAAACAACATTGACCAAACTCTCTATTTCCCTCGGCCTTGGAGGGGCCAAGGCCTATGACCATGCAGGCTCTAATACCAAAATAATGTTTTATAAGGCACACCCTATTTCATTGATAAAATAATATTACATATATACATGAAGTGTTGTCTCAAGATAGGGAAATTGTTTTGGACACACAATCATTTGGTTGAAAGAATATCTCGACCACACAACAATCTAAGAAACAACTAGATCTAAAATATTCCTAGAGCATAGGAATAGATTCCTTTACATATAATGAATATGTTGTTGTAGCTACAACATCCTACAAAATTTTACCTATGCTTTGTTTTGGAGCCTTCCTCCTAAATCACAATAACTCACCTTGCACTGACCCAAGTACTTGTGCCTTCATTGAGCTTTATCTTTTGCATTGTGGCTTGTGTTTTCTCACTTGGTTTACTGCCTAACCTACAAGCCGACCTCTTGACATGGTTTCAACCTGGTTCTAAACTTCCCTTAGTGAACGGGGCAATCCTTGAGGGCAACCAGCCCTTCTCTTGGGAATTGCATAGTCCAAGTGGATAGTGAGCCTTCTGCTTCAAAATTACATAGAGCCAGCTAATAGCTAGCCTTCAACTAGGAATGTTCGAATGCTTGAGAGTCAACCCAGAGCCACTCAACCCAGAAATTACGTAAAAAATTCTCCCTCAAAACTTGTTGAGTGCATGAGCCAGTGAGTTGCCCAGTCCTTCCTAATACTGTGCAATCTCTCCACACAATGCATGCCAACTTTTCCAAAAAAAGGAAAAAAAGAAAAAAAGAGAAAAAGCATCCCTATAAAATAGGGATCTATATTTAGTAGTCTAAAAGAGACACTCGCGTCATAAACCCTATATAAACAAAATCTATTTAATCAATGCTTCCAGAGCTCATTTTCACATTCAATATTGGAGCTCTAGAATTCCTCAAGAGATCAAGGAACCTTCTGTACAATCATCGTTGCTTTTCTAGGTAAGTCTTGATTTTCAAGGTTTGTGTTTCTTTTCCTGTTGTTTTTGTTTGTTTAGCTTGTCAGTGTTGTTTCACTCACTTTTTTGAATGACCACTGGCGTTTTAACCTTTTTTAGATTGTAGAAGTGTTGTTTTAAGTTATGAATTATCTTTCCCAAGTGTTGCTTGCATCACCCAATTTTTTTCACCAACAATTGTCGTTGCGGCAAATCTATCGACATGTTTTGTTTTCCATTAGTTTCACTGAATCCTACACTTGTTCCACTCGCATGCATCATCATTCACCTAGATATGCACCCAACATCACACTATCCTTCAGATGTGTTTAATTTCTCACTCCCCTTGGGTAGATCTGGGCTTCCTTAGCTTAGATCTTTTTTTCCCAATCATGCACTACACATTTTTGGAGCTCAAGGCCTCGGCCTTGGCTTCTCGAATTATGCATAGGTTTCCTAGGTCTAGCTCCAATTCCATACTGCGCAGTTCCAGGAGTTAGATTTGAGCCTTGGCCACTGAAACTAAGCAATGCATAGTTTTTCCTAGCCTATGCTCAGGATAAACTATGCACAGTTCCAGTCAGCAAGACCTCCCCACTAACTATTAGGACTGCACAATGCAGAACTCCAGCTGGAAACCAGTCCCCTCTATGAGCCAAGATTGTGCATTCCCTCCTAGAATTTGCCCATTTTGTTGCTTGCTCTTTTCTTGAAGTGAGTTTGGTTTGAAGCTAACATTTGAATGCCATGAGTTTCCTCTCTGTCTCCAAGTACAACAATCTTTGATAAACTCTCTAATAGTTATAGGTAACATGGCTTCCATGAGAGATACATCAAAGGGGACTGTCAAGAGTAGCACTAGGGAATAAATTGAGCAAGTGTTAGTGAACTTTCAAGTTTATGTAGACACTCAATTGTTCATTGAGAAGGGCGTGAAGTTAACATCGGAGGAGATCAAGGATACCTTTGTAGAGGACGTCAAGGAAGACTTAGAGGATCAACATGTTTACATCAGTATCCACCGGTCATGCTTACACAAGGTTGCATGCAGGTACCTTGCCTTCCCATGTGCAGACATCATCCACTGGATTGCCGCACATATAAATCCAGAGACTATGACATTGAGCAGTGCTAGTGGGATAGAGATTTCCATGTTCAAGGTGGATAACTATCAATAGATGTATTATTTACCTCAGCCAGTGAACCGCATGGACAATAGTTTCTATGCCACCCACAACTTTGTGAACACCAGAGATATTGTCAAGTGCTGGGTGAAAGAGCCGTCAAAGTTCAGAATGACAACCAATCATGTTTACAAGAAAAACTCTTTCAGGAAGGCTTATGAGTTATTAATCATCTTTGCATGCCGACTATACGGTCAAGAGAGCATGGAGACCTTTCCTGAAAATTGGGTGGTTCTGTTGGACTAGTTGGTGAGTGATGGAAGGCCATTCAACTCATCAAATCTGTTGGCTCTTTACTTTAAATTCCATGTGACTAACGCCTGAAATCCGACCAACGATGAGAAATTAATATTCTATATATCTGCATATCTACTTGAGGGAATTTGTGTCAAGCATTAGTTTCCTAGCATGAGCTGGACATGGACAACGAAATAGACTATCATCAACATTTATTGCAAGTTTCTTTCCAACTGCAGCTATCGAGGAGTTATGGCAAGGATGACTGACCATTTCATCATCCCATTTTACAAGTTAATCTTTGAGCATGATCCACCTTGCATGTCCCAAGAAGCAATGGAGGTAATAATTAACATTGAAAATTGGTATGCCTTACCGAGTGACACCTTCATGAGAGTGTTTGGTGGAGAAAATCCTCTGCATGTTCTACCATGGTATGCCATGGAAAAGATTTTCATGCAAGAGTTCTCATATCACCTCTCCACAGGGTTATCATTAGGATTGCACATGAAGAAGAAAGCACCATGACCCGCCCTTCCTCCTAAATCACAATAACTCACCTCGCACTAACCCAGGTACTTGTGCTTTCATTGAGCTTTATCTTTTGCATTGTGGCTTGTGTTTTCTCACTTTTTTTACTGCCTAACCCACAAGCCGACCTCTTGACATGGCTTCAACTTTCTTCTAGACATTCCTTAGTGAACTGGGCAATCCTTGAGGGCAACCAGCCTTTCTCTCGGGAATTGCATAGTCCAAGTGGACAGTGAGCCTTCTGATCCAAAATTACACAGAGCCAACTAATAGCCAGCCTTCAGCTAGGAAATTATGAATGCCTGAGAGTCAACCCAGAGCCACTCAACCTAGAAATTACGCAGAAGCTTCTCCCTCAGAACTTGTTGAGTGCAGGAGCTAGTGAGTTGCCCAGTCCTTCCTAGAACTGTGCAATCTCTCCACACAATGCATGCCAACTTTTCCAAAAAAAGGAAAGAAAGAAAAAAAGAGAAAAATAATTCCTATAAAATAGGGATCTATATTTAGTAGTCTAAAAGAGACACTCGATTTATTTTATAATCTGCTGCCAAGTGTCACATTTTCATTAATTTTTTACCTTGACGTCATAAACCCTATATAAACAAAATCTATTTAATCAATGCTTCGAGAGCTCATTTTCACATTCGATATTGGAGCTCTAGAATTACTCAAGAGTTTAGGTAACCTTCTTGTAATCATCGTTGCTTTTGGGTAGGTCTTCATTTTCAAGCCTTGTGTTGCTTTTCTTGTCATTTTCTTTGTTTAGCTCGTGAGAGTGTTGTTTCACTCACTCTTTTGAATTACCACTGACGTTTTAACATATTTTAGCTTGTAGAAGTGTTGTTTTAAGTTATTCATTATCTCTCCCAAGTGTTGCTTGCATCACCGAATTTTTTCACCAATAGTCATCGCTGCGGCAAATCTATCCACATGTTCTTTTTTCCATCAATTTCACTGAATTCTACACTTGTTTCACTCGCATGCATCATCATTCAATTAGATATGCACCCAACATCACACTATCATTCGGATGTGTTTGATTTCTCACTCCCCTTGGGTAGATATGGGCTTCCTTAGCTTAGATCTTGTTTTCCCAATCATTCACTGCACATTTTTGGAGCTCAAGGCCTTGGCCTTGGCTTCTCTAATTGTGCATAGGTTTCCTAGGCCTAGCTCCGATTGCATACTGCGCAGTTCCAGGAGTCAACTCTGAGCCTTGGCCACTGAAACTGAGCAATGCTTAGTTTCTCCTAGCCTATGCTCAGGATGAACTATGCATAGTTCCAGTCAGGAAGACCTCCCCACTAACTATTGTGATTGCACAACGCGGAACTCCAGCTGGAAACCAGTCTCCTCTATGAGCCAAGATTACGCATTCCCTCCTAGAATTTGCCCATTTCGTTGCTTGTTCTTTTCTTGAAGTGCTTTTGGTTTCAAGCTAACATTTGAATGCCATGAGTTTCCTCTCTGTCTCCAAGTAAAACATTTTTTGATAAACTCTCTAATAGTTACACATAACATGACTTCCAAGAGAGCTACATCAAAGGGGACTGTCAAGAGTAGCACTAGGGAATAAATTGAGTAAGTGTTAGTGAAATTTCCAGTTTATGCAGACACTCAGTTGATCATTTAGAAGGGCATGAAGTTAACATGGGAGGAAATCAATGATACATTTGTATAGGACTTCAAGGAAGACTTAGAGGATCGACATGTTTACATCAATATCGACTGGTAATGCTTATACAAGGTTGCTTGCAGGTACCTTGCCTTCCCATGTGCGGACATCATCCACTGGATTGTCGCACACATAAATCCAGATACCATGACATTGAGCAGTGACAGTGGGATAGAGCTTGCCACGTTCAAGGTGGATAACTATCAACAAATGTATCATTTACCTCAACTAGTGAACCACATGGACAATCTTTTCTATGCCACCCACAACTTTGTGAACATTAGAGATGTTGTCAAGTGCTGGGTGAAAGAGCCATCAAAGTTCAGAATGACAACCAATCATGTTTACAAGACAAAGTCTTTCAATAAGGCTTACAAGTTATTAATCATCTTTGCATGCCAACTATACGATCAAGACAACATGGAGACCTTTCCTGAAGATTGGGTGGTTCTGTTGGACCAGTTGGCGAGTGATGGAAGGCCATTCAACTCGTCAAATCTATTGCCTCTTCAGTTGAAATTCCATGTGACTAATTCCCGAACCGACCAACGATAAGAAATTGATATTCTATATGTCTGTATATCTACTTGATGCAATTTGTGCCAAGCATCAGTTTCTTAGCATGAGCCAGAAATGGACACCAAAAGAGACTCTCATTCAACATTTATTGCAAGTTTCTTTCCAACTATAGTTATCGAGAAGTTATGGCGAGGTTGACTGACCATTTCATCATCCCATTGTACAATTTGATCTTTGAGCATGATCCACCTTGCATGTCCCAAGAAGTAATGGAGGTAATAATTAACATTGAAAATTGGTATGCCTCACCCAGTGACACTTTCATGAGAGTGTTTGGCAAAGAAAATCCTCCGCATGTTCTACCAAGGTATGCCATGGAAAATATTGTCATGCAAGAGGTCTCATATCACCTCTCCATAGGGTTATCATTAGGACTGCATAGGAAGAAGAAGGCACCATGACCCGCCCTTCCTTTGTGGATCGGATTGTACGAGATTAAGAGCTTGAAGGATGTAGATGTTGAAGCTAAGGAAAAGTGAAGTTCAAGTTCAACACCAAAGAATTTAATCAATATGATCCCCATAGTATCCAAAAGAAGCATTCTGTGAAGGTGCACCACCCATGGATCCACAGGACATTCTACTGGCATGAGGAGGGCCCTTGGAGATACTCTTACAATAGCTCCAAGCTCCACAAGCTAGTCAGTATAGACACAACATGGAAAGCTAATCTGTAGGCATCAAAAACACAGGAAGCAACAACAATAATAGTAGCAAGCAACAATCTGGTGGAGGACAAAGGAAAGAGGAAGATTGTCGATATCCTAGAAGTTGAGAAAAGCTACAAGATGAAACTAGATCCTATCACTGCGAAAGAAGCTTTGGAAGTGAAGGCAAAGAGGGAGAAACTACTAAAGAGAGCAGAGTGAAGGAATAAAGAAAAGCATAGGCTAGAGGAAGCAGAACAGAAGTTGAAGGAAACAGAGAAGAAGTTAAAGGAAGATCAAGAGCTAAGAAGGAGAGAGAGGGAAGAGAAGTGGAAATAGAAAGAAGAAGAAAGAAAAAGTGCAATGACAAAAGTAACAATGCCGATAGTTGATACCTGAAGAAGAGGGTGAGCATATACAGGATTGAGAGCTTGCTCAATAGATTGAGAAACTGATTGAAGTGACAGACATGCATTTGGGGCAAAAGCCACTTGACCAAGACATTGAGCTCATCCTGAGAGCACCCGATGTCACCTCTCAGTATCCACCACCTCTAGTGGTAGAATGAGTCTTGTGTGAGCAAGGAGAGGTGTTTCTCCTTAATGATGATACGGTTATGTATGTATACAATATATTGTTTGACGAGTTGCAGAAGAATATTTTACAGACGTGGAGAAAGCATTTCCTGGATGATCATGTGTCACATATATTCATGAACGGAAGGGTGATAATGTCAGATGTCATAAAGGATCTAGTTTCCATGGCCAACGCCACATTGGCTTATGCGGGAGTCATGAGCTCAAATGTCAAGTTCCTGTTAGCCGAGAATGAATAGATGGCGAAGAACCTGCAGGCAGACAAGAAAGAGACAGAAAAATCTAGAGAGGAGAGCGTAGGATCCGTAATGGAAGAGATGTGGATAATGATACTTGTTGAAGTATCAACACTTGAGACTACCAGGCAGAAGCTCTATGGTGGATTCATCACCATGTATAAGGTATTTTTCCATTTGCATGGCTTCCAGTAGCGGTGCAAAAGGTTTTTCCAAACTCTCAGGGACATACAGGCTACCATCATCATGTGAAAGAGTGGACAATGTGGTACAAAGGGGCCCCACTTTAATTACCAAGGATGATGAAGTTGCATGCAGAGCTAAACAAAGCAAAGGTTTGGATGTTGATCCAGAACTATGAGCAACTCACCCCATTCGTAAAAAATATATAGGATTCATATGCATGGTTGTATAAGAGTTTGGATGCCATGGTAAGAATGCACATGATCCCAACGATCAGTTCCCTCATTGAAGCTAAGCACAAGAATCAACTCTGACTACAGATCAATAGGTACATGGAGCATCTAAGGTGAGAGGCCACCAATGATGACTTGGAGTTGGGCACACAAAACATGCATAAGTACATTGGCGGTCCTATTATGATCAAAACCATGTTGTACATGCTTCAGGATGAGTTGGAAAAAGGTTCCAGGAACATATAACTAGAAGCTATGGAGGAAAAAGTTCACTATCATAAAGACACCATCAAGTAGTTTTGGGACTTCATTGCATAGTACCAAGCTTGACATCAGTACGTGACTGAGAAGCATTAAGTGAAGGTTTCCAAGTTGGTATTTCTCCAAACTTCCGAGTCATAGTTTTTTGTCTTGTTAGGTTGTCTCTAACCTATTTTCTCTCACATGGGTACATGTGGAAAAGTATATTATTTGTAAATATGTTGTAAGTGAAATTCCAAGTGTCATTGGTGGAATGTGAAGAGTCACTATGTAATGTAATGAGTTATTTGTAAAGAAGTTGAAGAGTAATGAGGGTAGTCAAAGATTCACAAAGGGGAAGGTCAAGTGCCACCCCACCCTTTGTTATAAATAGAACCTCATAACTTATAAAAGGGGATTTTGGGAGCCAATATTTTCGCTACGCTTAGGCTTAGAAAAGGCTTGGGAGTATTGTGACGAGCCTTAAGTTCTCCACAATGTAGAGAAAGTATACTACTTTGGAGGAGCAAGTCTTCTACACTGTAATGTTCCACTATTGGCATTAGTGGTTGTCAATGGTGTGCGTATGGATGGGAGTTTCAGTTATAATAATAATGATAACAAAGCCAACACACTTTCATGCATATGTTGTTATTGTAGGTGGATTATTCTGGTTGCTTTAGCAATGTGTGTTGTTTAACTTACACTTTTTCTTATGAACTACTTTGTATACAATTGTACAAATCTTGTTGGATGCATGTTGTGGGATTAACCCATCACTTTGGTTTGTGCATTATTTTGCATTTCAAGTTGTGATTTCATTCCACTCATGTGTTCCCTTTCCCCTCCATGTGTTAGAACCCCTGAGTATCTCACTTCACTTTGTTGCAAGTCACACACTTGCTTCAGCCGAAAGTTATCATACTTATCTCTACATGCTACCATGGTCAAGGCATTACATTGCCACCCACTGCTAGGACTCCTACTTCAAATGGTCTGAGGTCTAGTTGGGACTTATTATTGGGGAGATCCCCTAAATGTTGGTAGGTCTAGCACTATCAACATTTCTAGTGCTAGTTTGAGGGCCATATGACAAGTTGAGCCCTCGAAATCTGTTTTTAATTTCTTCACATCATTCATGAATTATATAACAATCACAACCCCCACATGTTTTTATCACCCTGTTGATTTCGATGTGTCGGTGGATCTTATAGATGACTTGTCAAGATACAAATTTGATGGCAAAAATGGAACACCCCTATTAATTCATGTAATTTCCTTTCTGGGCTTTTGTGACAGGAATGATATCCCCACGGATGACATCTTCGGTGGGTTATGTGCTTTCGCATTCGAAGAACATGTTAAGCAATGGTGTCACATGTTTCATGTAACCTCTATACACTCTTTCAATCACATGTTTAGAGAATTGTGTCGTGCTTTCATTCTTTATGAATGTAAAGCACCTCATCACAAAATTTTATGATCATTTTATGAAAAGCAACTGACGAATCACTTGAGCAATTTTATTATCATTTTCTTCATTACTGTTTTAAATTTCCAGAAAATGAAATTATCTGGAAATTTCTAGAAGGAAGATTTCGATATCTTGTTTACATCTTTGAGAATCGACACAAGCTAGAAATTTTTGACTCTCTCCTAACCATTAGGGGTTTTTGAGGTCTAAAATGGGCCTCCTAAGAAAAATGTACAACCAAAATAACCTTTATAAGAACCAATAGGATTCAAGAAGTTGATGTCAACCATGGGGGACGATTCAAATTTTGGAGTAAAAAGGTACAAATATTAAAAAATGATAAAACTAGTTTTTCAACTTGTATTTTACACTTATCTCCTTAATTTTTTACTCAAATTTCGAGTAGGAGTACTTGTTGGATGCAAAATTTAATTCCTCATCCAAGGAGTGCCCATGTTGCATGCCTTTTATGGACCCTATTACAATAAAAATGAGAAATACATTAAAAAACATGATTGCAATCATGTGTTTCATGTATTTTTTATTTTTCATGAAGCAGGGTCAATCGCAACATGGGTACTCCTTGGATGAGGAATCAAATTATGTATCCAAAAACTGTTTCCACTCAAAATTTGAGAAAACATATATGGAGATAAGTTGAAAACACGAGTTGAAAAAATAGTTTTGTCTTTTTTCCCTCTAAAATTTGATGCTGTAATCTAATCTT
>APFE031011791.1:64044-79597 GCA_000404065.3 Pinus taeda | reverse complement strand
TATAGATTCATCTTAGTTTTGGTTTTACCAAGCATAGAGGGATCAAATGTTTTGAGATGCAAACTTCATCCAAAACTTGAGCAAAGGTTCGCACTTCAAAATATTTGATTCCTCTCAAAGCTTGGTAGAATTTAAGATGGATCTATACTGGTATTAAGACAACTATGTCAATTTAAAAGAAAATAGAGTATACGGAGTATTGGTGCCCAAGTTAGTGTATGATTGCTTTTAAAAAATTAAATGATATAATGAAATAAAATTATTTATTTCTCAATTCTGTCTTGCTTCACATTGGGATAACAAACTCACTAGGCTATATAACTTATCAACACCATATTCTTCATTCCACTTTGCTATAGAAAATATATTAAAAATCATATAAGATTATTTGCAACTCAACTCTTATTACATGTGAAATGTTGCATGAAATTGGAATACTTACAAAACTAAATTGTTGGAAAAATTAAGTAAATTGATATCATAGTTAAAACTTGGATGTGTGAGATAAAATTTATCAAAGTTAAAAAATAATTAATTTCTCAAATATAACAATTAAGTAAATTGATTGTATAGATAAAAACAGTTCTATGTGAGTTAAATATCAATAAGTATTTTTGATATAATTGGTATCATAGTTAAAATGCTTTTGTATGAAATAAAATTTATGCAAGTGAAAATTAATAAGTATTTTATATATAAATTATCATAATTATGTGAGCTAAACTTTATCTAAATAAAAAAATAATAAGTAAAAATCAATAAATATTTAAATTATATAAGAAAAACTAATAAAATATATATTATACTTTAGCATGCTTTTTCTGAAATAAATTTTAATTAAAAAATAATATACATATATTATTTATTTTCTGAAATACAAACAAATATTTTAATAATAATTATGCTTAAAAGCATTCTCTATTCCAATATAATTTTTTTTCCTATGAGATAAACTTAAACCTCTAATACACATTCAATATTCTTCTTTCATGAGAATTTCAAAATTTAATATAAAATTATGTACCCGGTTACGTAACACTAAGGAGAATTATGTAACCATTATCTACAAATTAGATGATTGCTTTGCTCAACAGTGCCAAGAATTACGTACAATGATGTACCCAAAGTATCTAATAAATTAGATGATGTAGCAAATTTTAAACGAAATTCATAAAAAATTATTATGGTAGCCTCTAACATAATTATTACGATATCATATTCAAAAAAATATGTATACATTTTTAAATATTTAATCATTTCTAAAGTGTTTTTGAATTTACAACTCATATCTTTTTTGTGTCAATTGAACAACACTTAACAAATTATAAATTATGTTTGAGATTAGGAATATAATATACCTCTGAGATTGGAGGAAGTTGAGGTAGAGCTCCGACAGAGGGCGCAGGGCGAATAGCTAAGGCTTTAGGCTTTTGCAAAGATTGTTCTCCATGGAAAGTCATGAGGGAGGGAACTCCACTCCCTCCTACAAACAGGTTGTGGCCAGCAGGGATAAAAAACCAATGGAATATGATAGAGGCCCTTCAGAAGGAAGGAGAAGTAATAGTGAAGACAAACAAGATGGAAATAAGTCAAGGGAGAATAATAGCACTAAGGAAAACGAGGAAGAAGACAAGGAACAAGTAACAAAAGACAAAGTACACATGGGACCATGTAAACTCAAAGCTGCGGTTACACCCAGAGTCGTTTTAAATAATCCTTCTCTGCAAGCCACAGGGACCACATGCATACATATGCAATCATTTGTAAATTCATGGGTTTATGGCCCACTGAAAAAGCTTTGCAAATGTGGATTAAATACCACTATAAACCAAAAGGAATCATTGACCTACATCTTGGGTTAAAGGGTTTCTTCACTGTGGTATTTTCAATTATTGAAGATAAGGACAAGGTATTTGAAGGAGGGCCCTATTTTTATGCTACAACAGGCCTCTATATGCGACCATGGATTATGAATTTTTGTTCCGGAGCGTGAGACTTTTACTTCAGTTCCGCTTTGGGTAAGACTTTACTCTCTACTTCTTGATTACTAGTAAACATAATCCTTATCTGACATAGGAAATAAGTTAGGACGTTTTGTCAAAGCCTCTGAAGCCACTAGAAGGGGAAAGTATACTTCCTTTGCTAGAATATGTGTGGAGATGGATCTCTCTGGAGCTCTACCAGATGAGGTAATCTTGGAAGTTTTTGATGAAGAATGGGTGCAAATAGTGGATTATGAACATATTCCATTCAGATGTCGCAAATGTCATGAACATAGGCACCTATTTAGAGACTGCTCTCTCAGTAAAATAGAAAATAAGAGTAAAGCTAACACAATGAAAAATTATGAAAGCTTTCACAAAGTGGCAAATAAAGGAAAAGGAAGCAAAAGGGGGCCAAAAATACAAAAATCAGAAGGGCAACAAGCCAATCAAAATAGGTTCCAAGTTCTCGAAGAGGAAGAAGGGACAACAAATGCAGATCAGGCAAAGGGAGGAGGTCCAGTGGAGGAGGGGAAACAAGAAGATAGGGAACAAACACAAGATAATAATAAACAAAAAGAAACTATGATGAGCGATGTAGAACAGGAGATGGATCATGAAATGACCCAAAGTGAGATGGAAATGGAGGACCAAGAACTACAGGAGATTCTTGAGAAAGAGAACCTAGATCTGGAAGGTTTCTTGAATCAAGGAACCAGGGAAGGGGTAGAATCGTTACCTCCAAAAGAGTTCAACAGAGTTTAGCAGTTGTTTATATGGAAAACCCAAACCAAAGGGCTGTAGAGGCAAAGAAACAATGAAAGTCAGGGCAGCGAAGGTGTGAAAATGATGAAAACCACACCAGGATTAGCACCTACAAACCCAGGAAAGAAAATAGGCAGGAAAAAGAAGAACGAACTATTGATGGAATGTGGAAAGCTAATGATAGACTCAGGTAAGATGAAAGACCTAACCAGCTATTCCTTTACAAATATTTAATAATGAAGTTCACTTCATGGAATATTAGGGGTCTAGGCAGTAAAATAAAACAAAGACTAATTAGTAATAGAATGAAACAAGCAGCACCGGATGTGATCTTCATCCAGGAAACTAAATATTCCATTCAAAAAATAAAAGAGATTCATAGCAAATGGCTCAATCGATTTTAGTTTCTGGAAGTCAAAGTAGAGAATACAGCAAGAGGCATACTCACTCTTTGGAATCCCAAAAAATTGGCATTTTAGATGCTGAGGCATCTAGGGAATATTTATCAATGGTCATGCAGCCTGTGGGAGATAAGGAAACCTACTTGGTCACAAATGTGTATGGCCCCTAAAGAGTGGATGGCAAACTCAAGTTCCTAGATTCACTGGAGGAGCTCAGAGACAAACATTTAGGCATACCATGGATCTCGGGGGGTGATTTCAACATTATCAAATCACTTTCGGAGAAAAAAGGGGGAACCGGAGTTCTAAGTAAATACTCTTTGACATTTCAAACTTTTATAGATAATATGAAGCTAGTGGACATTGTAAGGAGTAATGGCATCTTTACTTGGAACAATAAAATATGAGGAGAGTCTCAGGTGGCCTCTAAATTAGACAGATTCATAATCTCAGAGGACCTTATGCCTAATGACAAGGAAATAGTAGCAAGAGTTCTCCCGTTTGGTGGCTCAGATCACTGGCCAGTTGAACTGGAGGTGCAGGGCATTGGTACCCCTAGGAACATACCTTTTCGATTTGAGAATATCTGGCTTTTCCACCCATATTTCATCAGCAACATTGCCAAATGGTGGTCAGACGATTTGAAGATTCATGGCACAAGAATGTTCCTTCTTCAGAAAAGATTAAAACACATCAAGCTCAGGGTCAAATATTGGAAGAAGAATGAATATGGCAATATTTTTGAGAAAAAAAAAGTTGTTGAAGGTAAAATGAAGGAACTCAACCAAGCCCTTATAGATCTAGGAGGAGCGAGCTGAGCCTCTAGAGTCCAAGGTCCAACCATGGAAAGCTATGAATACCCGCATATGGCAGGGGTTTTTTCTAGGAGAAATTAGAGTGAATAGAGAGAACCAGGAAAATATAGGAACTTAGTAGTAGAACCCCTTGTTTACCTTGCACTTGTTGACTCAGTGCTTTACCTCGCTGACTCCAAATCCGTTGATCCACGGATGGCTTTGATGAGGTTAGAAGTGATAAAGCTACCAAATATCATCAAGATTGGGAGAATTTATGTAAAAAAGAGGAAATATTTTGGAGACAAAAATCTAGAGTTCAATGGCTAAAAGAAGGAGAACATAATACTAGATTCTTCCACAAATCCATATGGTGAACAGGGCTCATAATAGAATTTCTTTGATCAAGGACGATGGAGGTAATCTTCACAATTCTCATGAAGAAATAGAAGTAGTACTAGTTCAGCACTTTCGAGGTATAGCTAAGGAAACTTGTTATGATAGAGAAAACTCCATCAGGGACTTCACTAGACATATACCTAGGCTAGTGTCTAGAGAGGACAATTTCAACCTTAACAAGCCAGTGACTGAAGAGAAGGTTAGTGAAGTCCTCAAAGAAATGCAGAATGGTAAAGCGCCAAGCTTGGATGGTTTCAATGTAGATTTCTTTAGGGCTTGCTAAAATATTGTCAAACAGGATATTCTGAATGTAGTAGAAGATTCCAGGATGAATAGAACTATTTTGAAGGTGTTGAATACCTCCTTCTTCACCCTGATCCCTAAACAGGAGTTAGCCAAACTCCTGACAGGTTTAGACCAATAGCTTTTTGCAATGTGGTTTATAAGATAATATGAAAAGTGGTGGCCAATAGACTCAAACCTCTCCTTCCTACCCTATTTTTAGTGGAACAATATGGGTATGTGGAAGGAAGGCAAATTCTCAATAACATCATTCAAGCACATGAAGTGGTGCACTCTTTGACTAGCAACAGGAAGGCTGGAATGATCAGGCAATTGGACATAGCCAAGGCCTACGATAAGCTGAATTGGACCTATATTAGGAATGTTCTTATTGCTTTTGGGTTTGATCACAACTGGGTGAGATGGGTCTTGGCCCTCGTTACTTCCTCCAGCTTTTCAATTCTGGTCAATGGTTCTCCTTCGAAGACTTTTATTCCTTCTAGAGGCCTCAGATAGGGTGACCCACTCTCTCCCTTTCTCTTCATCATCATCATGGAAGGACTGGGTCGGTCTATCAAGCATGCAAAAGAAGATGGTAAGATCAAAGGTCTCCAACTTCCAAATAATGGACAGGCTTTGACTCATCAACATTTTGTTGATGATACCATGCTGCACGGAATCCCCACAGTCAAAGAAGCTCTTACGTATAAACAAATCTTAAATGACTTTGCCATGGCTTCAGGTATGGAAGTTTATCTTCCCAAATCTAAGATTTTTTTCTTCAATACTAATATTGCTATTCAGAGAAACATCTCTAGAATTCTAGGCTTTCAAAGGGAATCTCTCCCCTCAAAATATTTAGGAGTTCCTCTAACTGCTAAGCCATTACACAAGAGCATCTAGGAGCTGGTGATTAATAAATTGCAAGATAAAATCAGGAAATGGACTATGAGATCCTTAAACTTGGCTGATAGGTTGGTGCTTACAAAGGTTGTTCTTTAATCAATCCCAATCTTCATGCTATTAGCTCTCCCAGCTCCTAAAGGAGTCCTGCAACTATTCAGAACCATACAAAGAGACTTTCTCTAGGGCAAGGGGGAAGAAAGGAAGAAATGGGCCTTGGTAGCCTGGGAAAAAATCTGCAAACCTAAAAACCATGGGGATCTTGGATTGGATGATCCTGACATTCTAAGAAAGGTTTTAGGGGCTAAATTATGGTGATGTTGGGTAAAAGAACCAAAGGCTCAGTGGGCTATAATTTGGAAAGAGAAATACGCAAGCTCATGGAAAAATAATGATCATATAAGGATGGATGGAAATATTAAGGGATCACACATTTGGAATAAGGCTTGGGAAAACAGAAGCTTAGTCCAAGAAAACATCTTCTAGGAAATTAGAGAGGGAGACTTAGCTTTATTCTGGGAGGACAAATGGTAACACGAACCTATTCTGTTAAAAGAGGAAATGGAGGACCTCAAGGTAGAGGCAGATACTAAAGGGCTATCTAAGGTAAAGGATTTTTGGGATGAAACCAACAGTATAGGAAAATGGAGAACTTGGAGGAACTTTGAATTTAGGGATGACAACCCCCTGAAAGCTAAAGTTGAAATACTAATGAAAGAGTTAGATCAAAGGAAAATTTTAGTGTCAGGGGGGCATAACCAGCTAAGATGGGGCAACAACAATGAGGGTACCTTTAATATTAAGGAATCAAAACTCATTCTCCTTGGATTGGATTCCCATGCTCCAGATAGAGTTTAGCAAAGACTATGGAGGCATCAAGGTTGGATGAAAATTAAACTCTTCATGTGGCTGGTTCAGCATAGGAAAATTTTGACATGGGATAAAATTCATAAGAGGGTTGTCCTGAGGCCTTCCAGATGCCAGCTCTATGAAGCACAAGAGGAAACAATGGAGCACCTTCTCAACAATTGCATTTTTACCTCTAGGTTGTGGGTTTCTTTTGCCACCATTTTCCAACAATCTGATAGGGACAAAGGGAGTATTATCAACACCCTAAACAACTGGAGAAGAAACTTTTCAGATTATGAAGTTCTTGGCTCATCTTGGGCACTTACACCAAGCTTCATTATTTGGAATGTTTGGAAAAAATGGAACAATAGAATCTTCAAGAATGAAAAGAAACTGTCCCTTTACCTTTTTGAACAGATCTTAAAACAGCTTAAGGAGACGGTGGGCACTATTGTCCGAAATCTCCCTAAGAAACCACCTTCTGTAATAAAATTGATGATTCTTAGTTAGCTAGGGTTGCAGGGACTTATTCCTTGGGGCCTCGATAGGAAGGTTTTAATATTGGATTCTGAGCTAGATTTCTGGCATCCTCCCCCTAAGGGTTTTTTGAAATGCAACATTGATGGTGCCTTAAAAGGCAACCCGGGCATGGCTGGTCATGGAGGGGTTTAAAGGGATGAAAAAGGAAGTATTATTTTCATCTTCTATTGCCATTTAGGAAGAGCCACCAACAATATGGCAAAATTAATGGCTATGGAGCAATGTTTAGATTTCCTGGTTCAAGATAATTGTCATAATGTGATTGTTGAAGCTGATTTTGAGTTAATCATTAACTCGGTCAAGAGAATCAACTGGGTTACGAAGTTGGAAAAAGCCTCAAGAAACTGGAGGCTATCTAGGTCTTTCAATAGATTCACAATCACCTTCAATGCCTTCGAACAGTCAGTTTTAAACATGTGCGAAGAATGGCCAATAAATTGGCGTATCTTCTAGCCAATCAAGGAGTGAGCTACATAGAAAATAGAGTTGTGATGAAATGGCAAGAGCTATCTTAGAATAGATTAAAGGTAAAGTGTCATGACCAAGCAAATGAAGATAGGATGGTGTTTCATAACAGAACCATGGAGGGAAGTCCAGATGACTCAGTAGCTTTATGATTAGCAGTTTTTTCACAATCGAGTCTTCAGCAGGTTGCAAGCAATGGACATCCTTTGCAATCCGGGTCAACACTTTTGTTGAGGCTCCCAGTGGTAACAGCCCGGGAGTTTCAGTTTTTTTGGGTGACAGGTAGGATAATGGAAGCTTCATCTCACAGTGGTTTAGGTAGAGTAAATGTGGCGAGAGGCCAGAAACTGGGAAGCCTCGGCGGCCTTGAAACCTAGGTTTTTCTTCTTTGTTCGTAATACCGCATTTAGAGTGGTTTTTCGGTGATCGCAAACCTTGCAAGCAGGAAGTGGTTTTTCCATTTTGGGAGCAATTCCATTCAGTGAGCCCCACGTGGCAGTGGGGTCAGATGGAATACCGCCCTTATCGCATGCTATTGTTCGGTGATGTAGACCAGTGGGATACGATCCTCAATCGTCGGATCTTGCGAAGCGGATCTATGAATGGGATTGATCGTGCATGTTGGTGGGTCCACATGGGTCAACGACGTGATTCTAAACACAGCGATATTGACCATAGCCATACGATCGAGAAAGAAGGTTCGACGGATGAGATTAAAGATGCAGGTCAGGAAAATGGCGGGAGGCGTTAGTGTTTAGTACTCTTGACGGGTAGAAAATGTTCTTAGCGGGAAGCGCCTTTATTTTATGTTCCACAGATACACTAGTTGTGAGTTATGCGGACATGAATCTTCATAGAATGGCACATTTGTTCTGCTTCAGGTTTGACTCTATATTTTGATTTGCCGATTTCCGCCGTGTTCTTCTTTTGAGAATTTTGAGGCCTGGTTGTAGGGATCAGAGCTTTTGCCTCTGGCCATTTAACAATTAATGTTGGGTTTTCTCCTTGGTCTACATCTTATTGAGGAATGTTGTATTTTATGTATTTGATTTATTGATTAATGAAATATAAGGTCCGACTCTTACTTTAACAAAAAAAAGAATCTACAACTAGTAAATATTTTGTTTAAAGAATATAGAGTAAATTATAATTATGTGTATCAATGTACCATTTTAAATATTAAATACTATGTAACAAATTAATTAATATTTTCATATTTTATTTGTCATGAGAGTAAAATAATCTTCAATGAATAAGATAAAAACTCAATAAATAACTTATTACATGATACATAATGTTAGTATATTAAAGTTTAAAGTAAATACTCACATAATCAATCATATGGAATCATCTACATCTGAAGAAAGGCATACATCGTGTTTAACTTAATTTCTCTTCGAGCTTAGGCCGGTTCCTCATCCAATGATGGGAAAATGTGTAATCTTTATTAACACACAACTAGTAACATCGATAGTGATTGGAGTGAAAGAAGCATAACAAAATTAAACAAGAATTTGAATTGGTAAGGTTGAAATTATAATATTTTTTTTTTTATGAGTTAAGGTTGTTTGTTTTTGTTTTGTTTTTTTTGCTTTTTTAGGTTCAGGGGATTAGGTTTTATTGTGCAATGATGTTTTCACTATTATTTATAGTATCAGTGGTAATTTTGTGGCATACCATCATATTCCAGCATATGGAATTTGACGAGTAAAATGGAAGCGATACTGCATTTTCTCATATTTAACTTTTAGAATTTTTTAATTCCCATTTCTCTCGACGTGTTTCGAATGGTGCAAAATGTATTATTGATGGTTTACAAGGAAATTTCCAGTATATATAATTCGTAGTTGCAGAGGGGTAGATTAGACATGTCACGAACTTCAGGAGTTACTTACTTGATATTCACCCACCTAACTTGCAGATGGGTATACTAGACATGTCATGAACTTTAGGTGTTACTTACCTAGATATTCACCCACCCAACCTACCATTCTACATACGAATATCAAATTCCTTGCAAATATGGTTAACCTAGCTCTGCTTCCATACAAAATGGATAGAACGAGGGTGTTACACCCTCATACAAATATCAAATTCCTTGAAAATATGGTTAACCTAGCTCCACCTCCAGACAAAATGGATAGAATGAGGGTGTGACACCCTCAGGATCTGAAGTAATTATTGGTCATTTTATTGTTATGGACAAAGTAAATTGTTAAATAATTAGTTACTGTGATGGTTGGATTAGTAAATAGTAACTTTGATAAAGTAATAAATACATTAAAATTTGTTTCTAAGAGAGGTTGGGAATTCATGGATGAACCTCAGTAACTCTCTTTTCCCCATATAGTTATCAATTAGGAGCAATTGTTTCCTTGCCTCCTTTTTCTAAGAAAAGGAAAAATGATTGGGGAAGGAAAAAGACTTTTCTTCCTATAGTTGAACAAGTTTCAGTGGGGAGAAAACCTCTAGACATTATCTTTCCAAGAGAAAGAAGAGGGATTGTGGGTTGGACTTGGGGTCTTGGGGATAGAGCAATCCAATACTGCAACCTTAGAAACTGTGTCTGAAGGAATTAAGGAGCTCGAGGGGAGAAGCTTGAACATAATACCTAACTTCTCATTGGTAGGGTGGAGAGGTTTCACCTGTGGAATTCCTAACTTTCGACCTTAATAGGATTTAACAGATAAGTATCTGGAATGCGTATATTTATATAGGTTTTTTTACTTTGTGTAGTTTGAAAATAGAGAAAAATACAAGGACTACTTTTATATAAATATGTTTGAATCTGATTGTTTGAATAGAAGATTTTTCTTAATGTGTTTTCTTTATAAAAAAAAGAATAGTACAGTAAAGAGAAGACTATTAGTAGTACTCACTAAAAGAAAAATCATGTAGATAATGTGTGCAAAAGTAATAACCGCTAAGGAAAACAACTGATAACTAGAATAGAAAAGGAAATGATACTGATGAATTCTATATACATAATTAAAAGAAACCGTGATTCACATCTCTGTGATTAATTCTAGTATGAACAACGAATACTAGGTTTGAGTTGCCAATAACCAAAAGTATTAGTAATAATGGTAATTAACCTCTCTAATACATGAATAAATGAATACTAGATAGTAGTAATGCATAAGTAAATTGCAGGATCATATTTTAAAGGAAAAACAACTAAGTAATAGATCAGTCTGCAAATTACATGGTAAAGGTAGTAAGCAGTTGGATTGTTAATGGTTTAGCCATAGACGAAGTTGTTTCCAGCAGTCTCCTGTGCAGTCCTAGAGCAGAGTTCAACCCTATGAGCATTATGCATTAATAATTAAAGCAGATAACTTCCTAAGTAAAAATTAAAATCTAATACCGTCCATAAGTGTCGAATAGACAGAATGTTGAACAACGAACTTGCAAGATAACCAAATAACCAAGATTACAAAAATCAGTCAGAGGAACTTAATTGTAAGATGGACAAAAAAAGTTCAAATGCTTGTCATTAATTAAACATTAAAGACGAGAGTTTTCAGTATTGTAGCAAAATATGTATCCACAATGGTTACACAAAATCGTAAATCTGACATTAAATAGTTACCAGCCTAGCATGCTCAGTAGCTAAAACTATCAATAGAATGAGTCTGGGCCAACCAAGGCCATATATAAGAAAGTTTATTTACATTAATAAGAGCATTCTCGCGAGTCGAATGCTAACTCGACAAGTGAAGATGAATAAAAGAAAACAAACATCTGAAATCCAAACCCCTTGGTGCAAGAACGTGAGGGAAACTAGCCTCAGATAGCCTAAATCTCAGGTCTAAACAACTGTAAATACAATCTATTCAAGAAATTACAAACACACAAATAAGAACCAGAGTATGCCAAGTGAAACTTTAGCCATTTAAACTAGAGCTCGTATTAAAAGTAAACATGAGCCAACCTGCCCAATTTGAAGACTGAATCAAGTCTGGTGGTGCTAAAACCCCAGCCCTTCCCAGATACTAGACCATCGACCAATTTTCCTATGACACCGAAAAACAACCCTCGTTAGGTGTGGCCTATGCTCAAATACAATTTAAAAATATGACAGAGAAATGAAAAATATAACCCAGATGTGTGTTACCTGTTTCTGTCATGAAGAAATCAATAGTGAAGCACGAACAGAATTTCGACCACCACAAGGAGGCACTTTCAGAGCTACAATAGCCATCATGCAACTGCACTACAAGAAGTTGACCAGAGGAAATAGGTAAAGAAGAACCCTCTACCTTGATAATCATAGGGAAACTATTGTCGACCAAGCCAAATGTTGGGAAGGACCGAGAAGCACCCAAGAAGTGGCACTGGAGGAAGGAAACAGAGGAATCAGGTTAGCTTTCAGGACGCAAAAGGCAAGAATAGGGAAGGTTTGCAGAGCCCTCCCATCGTTGGTGTCAGAACGAAAATGACCACCTGCAGCCAATTCCTCGAAGGCAGTTACCCTAACCCTAACCAAGGCCTTCAGAAATTTTGGATCTCCCTCGTTTGTAGCAATCAGAGAATTGGCTCCAAGTGGCAGACATGGTGGATTGTATCTAGACAGTAGGAGGAGCACCCTAAGGGATTGGCACATCCTCCTTGGAAGACGATATTTGAATGATCAACATATTCATAAAAGAAAAACCATCGTATTGAATATTGCATAGTAGATCACGTAGGACCAAACCATTGGCATAGTACAAATCTGGTGTAAGGATAAGTTAAATAATCACCTATTAGACCTTGTCATTGCCTCTTAATTAAATGTTGGTTTTAATACTATTACACCGGATATTTAAATATAACTTTTTTTTATATATATTATTTAAGATTGTATAATGATTGTTACAATTGGTATTAGAGGCCTCGGGTTACCAAACTAAGGCCTGAATGGATGATTATTGAATAGCAACTAATTATGATACACAGAGGAGAAGTTGGTTTAATATGAGGTGAGGATTAGGACATACTCCATTGGAAGGAACAATAGGACCCAACCTAGAAATGTGGGTACAACTGGGAGAGACAAATCAGAATGCAAATGATGTGTTATTGGAAACAATTCAGCAATTACAAACATCAATGCTAAGTTTAATGGTGGAAAATGAAAGATTGCGATAAGAACAAGAAAAGAGCATAAAGAGTATGTCAGACAGGAAGAACCAAAGAAATCTTAATCCCAACCAAGGTGAAGAAAACATAATGGAATCTCACAGACAATAGGGGGAATGTCCAGAATTAGAGGGAGGATGGACTGGTTATGAAGAAGAGTCGGATAACGTCTATGACAAGAAAGGATTCAAGAAGCAAAAAAATGAACTTTAGGGGGTGTTCAAAAATATCAAACCACCTATATATAATGGTGAAGCCGAGGAGGCGGCAGAGGCTTGGTTAATTAACATGAAAAAATACTTTCAAATATATGAATATGATCACAATTTGAAGGAAATGTTAGAAATATACCAGTTACAAGGCAAGGCCACTCTGTGGTGGGAGGATGTTAAGTTTGTTCAAGAAATTGACGAACAAGAAATTACGTGGAAACAATTTCAAAAACATTTTAAGGACAAATATCTGACTGAAAGGTTCTATGATGATAAGGTAAAGGAGTTCCATGACATAATATTAGGACAACAGACTATGGATGAATTCATAGCCGAGTTCAGTTCCTTGTTAAGATATGTACCTTACATTTGCGAGAAGAAGGCCAAAGTGCAATGCTTCTGTTAGGGCCTAAATCTACCTCAGGTTGAGAAAGGTAGGATCTAAGGTAACATTAAACCATGCTTAACCTGGTAGCTAGCCCTACCAGGTCGGGAGAGGGCTCTCTCCTGGTCAATATTAGCAAAATATGATCAATAAGTGCTTGAGATTGTCAGGCCAGGCAGTAACTCCACAAAAAAAACAACTGATTCGTATATTATTCCATAGGTAGGTCATTTTTATATACAATAGGGAGTGATTGTTCAGTTCATCTCCCAATGACTGTTCACATTCCTAATTTAATTATTTACATGAAATTCATGATTGGGGGAATTTCATGTAAATAATTAAATTAGGAATGTGAACAGTCACCGGGAGATGAACTAAACAATCACTCCCTATTGTATATAACAATGACCTACATATGGAATAATATATGAATCAGTTGTTTGTTTTGTGGAGTTACTGCCTGGCCTGACATGGTATCAAATCCAGCTCCTTGTTTTAGCTATTATGCTCCTGTAACTCCTCTGTCCTGGCCTTTGCCTCTGCCTTATCCCCCTCTGTCCTAAAATAACCTGCCTCTGCCAGCACTGCACATCTGTCCATACTGTCAATTTTTTATAGCACTATCATTTCCTGTTTTAGTGCTGAAGCTGACATGGAATCAAAGTAAAGAAGAGATATGCTACCATCAATGAAGGTCCAGCTCTTGGAATAGTTCTCACTGGCAAGGAGAACTATCCTGATTGGTCTCGGATGATAAAACACACCCTCATCTTCGATGAGTTGTTGAAAGGAGTGTGTGTCGGAGAAGGAGACAATGACCCAGTACAACCTACCTCAAACAAAGAGCTCATCATTTGCGAAAACAAGAATAGCAAAGCTTATGCATTAATCACAGCATCTGTAGATAAAGAGGAGAATCGCCATATTTCATCATATTCAACTACCTTTGAAGCTTTACAAAAGCTGAAAGAACTTTATGACTCACATTCTACACTTGAATTCATCCAACTCATGATTAAACTCTTCACTCTTGAACTACAAAATAATGATCCTCTTGCTCTTGTATCTGGAATAAAGTCTATAATGCATGATATCAAATCCACTAAGGTTGAGCTGGATATCCCTCTTATTGCTTTTCTCAAGGCACTTTATCCTACTTACTTCAATTATCTTGAGTCTTTGCAAGCAAATGGAAATCTCAAAGATATGACCTTTGACTCTCTTGTGAAAACGTTTGCTGAAAGAGAAAAAGCTTTTGGAAAGAAGACAACCCCTGAGTCTTCTGAAGAGACTGTGTGCCTTGCTCATAAAGAAAAACCATCCTGCTCAAGATTCTAGAAGAGGAAAAAAGGGTGGAGATACAAGAGGAAGAGGAAGATATTTTAGAGCCAAGGGGGGGCAGACATTCTCAAGGAGAAAAGGAAGATTTACAATGTATTCGCTGCAAAAGAAATGGATCACATGATGCATCTACATGCAAGCTACCATGGGACAAAATTGAGCAGAAAAGAAACCAACAGAAAGGTAAAACTGATGATACAGAAAAGGTAAAGCACCTAAATCCACTCACTATGTTGAGGCACAATGTAACATTGGAGTAAATGAATATTTGTTTAATGCTTCACTTGCTTCCTGGAAAAATGATTGGTTGCTTGATTCAGGAGAAACCTGTCACATGACTCATAGAAAAGATATTTTTGAAGATTTCACTGACAATGTTGATGGAGCAGTATACTTTGCAGATCAGTAAAAAATCAAGCCATCAGGGCTTGGCACAATCAGGCTTAAACTACTTGGTCTTCCAGACTTTCTTCTGGATCATGTTCTATATCTCCCACAAATCAAGAGAAACTTGTTGTCCTTGGTCGACATCCACCAGAAAGGTAACTCCATTCATATGTTTGATGGCAAGCTTGAGGTAAGAAAAGCATATGATCACTCACTTGTCATGAGGGGTATAGAAGAAGAAAGGCTTCTCAAACTGCAAGGAACATCTGCTCATGCACAACGTTTCTCATACAATTCTCATCATGAAGAAGGTACACTTCCATCAAGTTTATTATGGCATGCTAGATTTGGACATTTGAACTATGACAGTCTGCGCTTATTGAAGAAAAATGGTGTTGTTGGTTTGCCTACAATTCCTAGAAAACTTAAGCAATGTGATGCTGGCATTCTAGGAAAGCATAGCAAACAGTCTTTTCATGATTCACATTCAAGAGCACATAGGAAACTTGAACTCAGTCATTCAGATTTATATGGTCCAACGCATGTTTCTTCTGCAAATGGAAATAAATATATCATGAAATTTATTGATGACTACACCATAATGTGATGGTTTTATTTATTGAAGAACAAATCTGATGCTTTCCCAACATTCAAGAATTTTCATAAATGGATTGAAAATGATGCACAATCTCATATTGGGTCTATTCGCACTGATAATGGA